>JBDODB010000454.1:0-12536 GCA_039880865.1 Aspergillus proliferans
GCTATCAATGTCATCCGTGTAATTCAAGTTTCCTCTTCCTATATAGCCTCGTGCAGTCCGGATAATCGACTCCCCCGACTTCCCCGACCTCGGAGTTTAACCGCTTCATTGGTTTATCCGTTTCAGATATCTCTGTGGGTCACGTGCCTAGTCACGTGCATAGATCACGGGCTGGCACCGTGACGTAAAAGAGGCCTCGATAGGGTGTGCCGGCCAGATATCGGAGAACGTGCATAAGAGCATTCCAGCACTTTCTCATCGGCTTGGCGCTATATTGGGCAAATAACGTTGCTGCGAAAGCAATATCCAGGCGAGTCTTGGTGGTAAGCCATTGCAAACTGCCAACTCCACACTGATACTCATGTATATCAATGGAGGGGTCTGGCTCATCGTCGACCACGAGACTGGAGTCTAAAGGGGTGACTTTCAGATGAGCGCTAGTTAATCGAAAGGAATCAACTAATTCCTTGATATAATCCGCCTGGTGTAGGTGGATTCCCTCATCCGTCATATCCACATTCATGCCAAGGAAGTATTTGATATTATCCAATACCTTGAGCTCGTACTCATTATCCAAGGTATCTATTGCCCACTGAGCATTCTCTGGGCGCTCAGCAACTATCATGAAGTCATCAACATGAGATGTCAAATACACGTTTTTCTTTTTGCGATGAATAAAAAGTCCGTGGTTGTACCCAGAGCGATCAAAGCTTACATGCTTTAGGTAGGCTGAGAGAGTATCATACCATATTCTCGCTGGAGGGGTAAGCCCTTAAAAGGGAGTGCTTGAGCTTGCAAACAAGCTTATTTCCTTCTTTAAACTTTGTTGGCTGACGCATATATATAGTGTCTTTTCAGTTCCCCATTCAGGAAAGCAACTGACACGTCAACGCGTCTAATCGTCCATTATTTCCATGCGGCGGCGGCAAAGAGCAAGCGGGTAGTATGTGGGCTGACTACCGGAGCATATGTGTGAATCGTATTCCAGCTGATTCTTGTTGATTAGATTGCCCTTTATCACCCAACGAGCCTTGCAAAAGCGCTCATCAGACGGATCTATGCCCTCTTTGGTATCATATACCCATCATCTGGGGTAGATTCTAGCACCAGGCAGAAAGTCATCGTTGCGTACTAGCTCCCAAACTTCTTTCTCCTTGAGCTTGGCAAATTCGCGCTCCATCGCCCGTAACCACCTACCTTTATCAGCTCGCTTCATAGCGGCGGTCAAAGATGACGGCTTCGTGGGTGTAGGGGCAGGTAAAGTGACTGCTGCAAAGCCATCTGCCGGTCAATATAGGCGCTCATCATCGCCATTATCATCATCAGGTTTGTCAAAACCCTGTTTCGCTCGATCGAGTTGCTTGCTGGTAGTGAATGGTCGGATAAACTCATCATTCCGAAGCGAGATTGGAACCTCATCTCGTTGAATTCCACCCACACGGATGATTTGATCATCCACTATATCCAGGACCAGTAGCTTCGAAATCACATCGTGCCCGTCGATCAAGAGGGTCATTGCACCTTCCAATACCCAACAAAGAGCGGGGTAAAGCCTCCAATATCTCGCAGAGTACAGAGGGACTGCGAGAGCATCGATTCTCTATCCTTGGATTAGAAGAAATTTCCTTTGACCAAGGTCTACAGGTACACTGGTCGTGAATTAAACGAGATATGGAAATATCTACCCACCAGGCATGTCCCAGCTGGCAGCGACATACTGCCCTGATCCAGGACCCAATCCTGCGGACTTCGAAGACCGACTTAGCCAAGTGGACGAAAAAAAATCAATCAAAGGAATGCTTCCTCCCTAAACCATCATAGAGCGCGAATATACCAGTTACTGGAGCCTTTGCCGACGTGATATTTCGGGCTACTATAGCTGAAGTCTACAAGACAAGTCGTCCATTACATGAGCGATCACCAGTGCACGTATGGCTTCTTCTCCACGTACAATCAAACGTGGTTCCTCAAGCGGGTTTCCGACCAGGTATTCTGCGCCTCCGAGTGTGACGCATGATCGTCCCGCCACAGATGCACCACTGATTGAGTGCTTCGTCTATCTTGCCCTATGGCGGCGGATGACACCAAGGCACACTGGCCCAAGATCTCAAGGCAGATCCTGGTAAGTTCATCAGTAAATTGCTCCCAATGTCGGGCTGATTTCTCACTAAGACTGCACAGACGGCGCGCCGTAGCAAGCCGCCCAAGAGGCAGCAGCCCCTGAGACACGGAAAGAGAAAGCTGAACCAGACGATTGTCTGATCTGTAAGGTCTTCACATCTCCTAGTGAGACGAGACCACTACTGACGTTTTCGTGGAGAGAAACTACCAGGATTCGCGGTCCAAAGACATCAGCGTGAAGTAGATTTATCTAGTACATCGGTCCAAATAAGTGATAACTATGACTTTATCATGCAACCAGGCACCAAGACCACGTATTGTATATTCACTATCTATCAATCATCTTTATCGTACATATCTTGCTAATAAAAATACGCCAAGTAACAGACAGACAAGCCCAAATACAGAGTACACTAACGCGTACATCCAACATAATCCAACTCTTGTCCCAATTAAATCAGGAGTAGGTCCCGCGTAGCCCTCTAGTAATGTCTCTATTCGAGCCCAGAATCAACCGGAAAGGAACTTAGTGTACATGGACACTGACTGCTTGCTTCGAGTGATCTCGTACAATAGACTGTTCGGTGTCGATATCGGTCAAGGCGGAGGGGTGGGAGTAGCCTTCATGAGATCGTCTACTTCGGCGCAGTCAGTGTTGTTCAGGCGGTATATATAAGAGGCGGCGGCGGCGCACGCTTGAGGTCGCGGTCGTGTCATGGATCTGTTTGGAAGTGTGCCTGCTAAGCTGCATATGTTGAAAAGCGATCTTGATCGAGAGGGACGAGCATCACGAGAAGAGGTCGTGTTGACCCGTTCGCACGGCATCCGCGTCGTCCCTGGTGCTGGGTGTAGTATCGGCTTGGTTCGTGTTAACACGTAGAGCGGCATGTTCCAAATCCTCATTCCAACAACCAATCCAAAGCATTATTCACGACAGCCTCGCTTGTCATACTCTGGTCGCTGAGAAGAGTGGACAAGATGCCCCATTCCGTTCCAGTAGAACCTGCTTCGTCAGTGCCGGTTAAGGCGTGGCTATTGAGACCCGGTACACCTTGCGCAGCGGAGTCCACCAATACCGGCTCCAGACTGGGGAGCGTGCTCTGTTTCCGCACTGGAGAGATGGAAGCGTGCTCAGTGATGAAGCGGGCCATCCAGTTGTCGAGCGCAAAGGGGTCTGACATGGAGTTGCGACAGAAGTCTTCGAAAATCCTGAGGCGCGCCACCTATTGACATTGTTAACAACTAACTCTCTATACCCCAAGGAAGAGACTTATAGTCACGCTAGCACTCACCGAAAGGTTCACCATAGGCCAAAGAATCTTCAAACTCATCAGATATTCGAAATTAGATACCAGCCGTTGCCGCGCCGTCCACAGCTCCGACGGATCCTCACTCAGCAACAAAGTATGCAAGTGCACGCATGAGCTGACCACTGCGATGTAACCGTAAATAAAGTAATCAAGCTCACAGTTCTGAAACCTCATAGCATACTGCACAATCTCAGAGACCATGGCAGCGCTACTCTTGCACTGCGCAGCACCGTCCATAGGAATCGAGGTGCTTCTGTTCGCGCGAGCATCCAGAAAGGGAAAATAGAGCATTTGCCGGAAATGGTAATATCCAATATGCATAGAGAGAAACGTCCGTCCGAGGCCCTTGTTGGCGAATGATGTGAGGTTGGAGATGTTGTACTTCAGCTCCTCCGGTAATCCATCGGCCCATTTCTCCAAGCGCTGTGTTAGAAGCGGTACCTCGCGGCAATATGTATCGAAAGAGATCACACTTCGACTGAGACGCGCGAGTAGAATGCTAATGCGCGCAAAGATGTCAAGGGTGCCTGCCATATGCGCCCACATGTTGCACGATGCACGATCCTCTCGAAGGAGCTCCGGGTCAAACGTATGGAATGCAATGTCGTCAACAGCGGGAAGAACGTCCCGTCCATTGAGGAGAAAAGGCGCAGGCTCAACGGATGTGTCGACTGCGGTCCAGTGATCAGCTATCCGAACAGAGAGCCATGTCCGGCGGCGTTCCTCGCGATGGACGACGGTCAAGTTGTGCGGCATCGCCCACAGCGACAAATTTTCTGCATGGAGTTTGGCGAGTCCGAAGTAGGTGTGCTTCGCTTTAACGTCGCCTTCACCTCCCATAAAGTGGCCAATCAGAACACATGCCTGGGTGCTCTCTAAGCTAGGGGATGCCAGATACCCCTGGAGTAGTCGCGTGGCTTCCGCAGCATAGACCTGCCCACGCGAACCAGGCGGAGTGCCATTGAAGACTAGATTTTGGGAGTACCTGTACACAAAGTTAACCGGATATTTCCTCCGCCAAGAAAAAAAAATGGGAGAAAAAAAGAAATACCTGGCAGAAAGCGCACACATCGCGTGTACGTGTAGCAAGGATGCCCTCCCTTCATTAAAGCGACGGATAAAGCTAGCCTCATGAAACAAAGTATGCGCAACGTTATGAACGAAACGAAAATAAAGAGACACAAGCTCCAGCAGCACTGCCGGAGTTATCACCAAAGGCGACCTCTGAGGCTTAATAGGAGATCGCAATGCATGATTTGACGGAAAGACAAAAGACGAAGGAGCCGCGGTAGCAGCAGCAGCAGCAGCAGGAAAAGAGGACAGCGAAGCACCATTCAATGGCTTGTCGCGTTCCGTTAGCTGTCTCGGTGTGCCCTGAAAGTCCCTTTTCATGACCGGACCTTCGGGCTCCGTGTAGTTTTGGCTCAAACTACACGGAATAGACAGCGATTGGCAGAGTACACATTCATCCCCGGTATCACTAGGAACGCATCGTCTCTTGCGTACTCTTTTTTCACGTATCGCGAGGAATTCTCAGTAAACGTGATCTTTTTCATTATTTGGCAGAAATGCGACACGGAAAAAAAAACTCACCGGCAATTCTTACATGCTCCAGCTCTCGCCCGCTTGGGTCGGTCTGCCGCCATGGAGGACATGACACTAAAAAGAAGGAGAAGCTCTCTATGGCTGGCGTTACTTATAACAAACACACGTGATCATCAATTGGCCGCCACACCGGGTCTTTAAGACGCAACTCAAGAAGCCTGTGGGTTGTTGTTCGGTTTCTCGAAAGGTTTGGCCTGAAGTTCGCGGTGCTGCGCAGGACGCTGACTCAGCAGCGACTAGTGCCGATGCGTTAGTTACTGAGGAATTCAACCAAAACAAAGCTTTGTCGGGTCCAGCGCATGCTTTTTACGCGTTTAAATACATATATGGGCTCAATTAAGTCGGTTTTCGAGTTGTGAATTTCAGATACATGTATAGTGGCAACTCCGACGAGTATGGCGGACAGCCCTGCGAAATGGCCAACCGCAACAAATATATATTCACAACTTAGCTATTCAACATGCATAACAAAAGTCAATCATAAAAAATCCAACCACTCATCCGAATCCACAACCCGCGCCTGTCTCACCAACACCCTATCCATCAGCACCCCATGCACCTCATCATCCCGATCCAAACACAAATCTCTCAACACAGTAAGTCGATAATCCAAATCCGCCGCTTGTCTTACCGTCGACAACACCGCACCACTAGTACTCAACCCACAAACCACCAAATCATCGCGTACATCAAGACAACGCAAGACAAGCTCCAAATCCGTTCCCGCAAACGCGGATACGCGGCGCTTGTTCACGACTGTATCGCCCCTGCTTGTATCTGGGGAGACGGCGGGGTGGATCTGCGTTGATAGATCGCCTTGGATGAATTTGTTCGAGGACTTGATTGTTGCTGTGGAGGAGTTGTTGAGGTGGAGGTCTTGGTAGGCGGGGCGAAAGGATGTTGTTATGTAGATGATTTTGACGCCGGCGGCGCGGGCTTTGGTGAGCGTAGTTGAGAGACGTTGGAGATAGTCGTCTGTGATGGTGGTCCCTAGACGGTCGAGTATGCCATTTTGGATGTCTAGTACGAGGAGAGCTGTGTTTAGCATGGTCGCGGGTGTGGAGTGCTTGCAACAAAGTAGCTCGAGTTGGTCAAGACAGTCTGCACGAGTCTAAGCCTTACAAGTACAACGTCTTTCGTTACAAAAAATCAACTATATACTCCAGGGGTCATCCCGGTTCCGCTCCGCATGATGCCGGTAACGGGATGCACAAGTAGGGATCAGACTACGGTAATCCCTAATCCCATTGGTTATTCATTTTCTGCACAGCGAGCTGAATTGTCCACCCCGAATAAAAAACGAATAAATTCAAAAAAGCAAACAAAAACTCTGTAGACGCAATTCTTAGAGCTGTACAAAGTACGCCTGCATGCCGGAAAAGCAAAAAAACGACACCAGTCGGACTCGAACCGACGCCTCCGAAGAGAGTAGATTTCTAATCTACCGCCTTAGACCACTCGGCCATAGTGTCTATTGTTGGATATAAGATGCGTTATAGGAACTATAAAGATAATTTAGGTATTACATCGGAAGCACTTTCGCTGGGAGTCTAAGAATTTGACACGAGCGATACAGTCACTGGAGTGGATGAAATTGCTGTTTAGTCGGAACAGTAATATTGTCCTCGAACGCAGAATCAAGTGATTGTCGATTTTCTACCCCTATCCAGTGTTTGTCGGTCATGGTCCTATGGTCTACTGCTGATACATACTCAGTAAAAATGTTTGCCAGTAATTGAAATAAATTGTAAAGTACAAGAAACTAGCCTAATGCCAGCTCCAATAACTACCTAGAAGTAAACGTGCTATTTACTTTCAAACAGTGTACAAGGATGTAAAAAAAAAAAAAAAAATAAAAAAAAATAAAAAATAAAAAAACCATCACCTATCTTCACCCAAAACAAGCTTAAGCGCTAGAGCTGGAGCTGGGAGCAGCGCTAGAGGAAGAATCACCCGGGGGAGGACCACCGCCCATACCCATACCGCTGTTGGGGTTGGAAACACCACCGTTCTCAGTACGGTAAGCAGCAGGAGTAACGTCGCTGTCACCGGTGACATCGACGGCGGCCGAGATCCAAGCAAAGATACCGTCCTCTGGCTTGTCACCGAGGAAAACGTACTCAACGAAGGGGTCGATGGTGTCGGCTTCCTCGGCGAGGATGCTGTCTTCGGCGTTGGTGGTGAGTTCCTGGGTGTTGGTGTTGTAGGGCTCGAGCTCTTCGACGGTGGAGATGAGGTCCTGGTCGAAGAAGATCTGGCCGACCCAGTTGGAGTGGGCGGTGTAGAGGCCGCTGATGGTGTTGTTCTTGAGGACCTTGGTCTCGTTGGCGGGGTGGGAGAGGACGTGGATGTGGGTGGCGCGGCCGGTGTAGTGACCGGGGAAGACGGTCTCGAACTGGGTCACACCCTCCTTGTCGGTCTTCTGGAGACCACGGAGGAAGGTTGCGTCGAGGTTGGTCTCGTCATCGGAGTTGCCATTGCCGCTGGCGGAAACACCAGAGTAGACACCCTAGATTGAATCCATTAGTTACTGTGAATGCTTGTTTGCCTTTGAGTATACATACAGTAGAGTTGCAATGCCAGATGTCCATGTAGATCTCAGGAACTGGCTCGCAGGTGTTGGAGTCAACGAGTTGGATGTCGAGGAAGAGAGGAACACCTTCCTGGTCCTCCGTAATGTCCGAGCGGATCAATTCACCGGTGACATCTGCATCAAGTTAGATTGCATACCGAGAAAAGAAGTTTTGATAATATACGCACAGTAAGGACCCTGGGTCACATCAGGACCAAGGACACAGGCAGGGTTGTAAGCGAAGAGGACTTCGGGGTCGGTGTGGGTGGTAACACCCTTGAGATCGGAGTGGTGGGTGGTGTTCAACGAGGACTCGAGGTCGCGGGACTTGATGAGAGGGGCGCCTAAAGCCAGATCGTTAGTATAATCCCACTGGAATTGCAAGCAAAAGGATACCACATACTAGAAGCAAGACCTCTCTTGCGACGCAATTGCTCGACGGTCCTCTGGCGACGAGCAACGTTGGTGTTCTCAAGGCCACGAGCCTTGAGCTTGGTGTCACACTGGCTCAGACCACGAGCCTGGACGGGGGAGTTCTTCAAGAAGGCGGCACGCTCAGCGGCCTCAGCCTTAACATCGTGGCCAGGGTGGGCCGAGACAATGCCGGCCAGACCAGCCAGACCGGCGAAAAGAGTAGCAGCGCGAACCATTGTTGTGATTGGAATGATGATCGAAGGATAGAGAATGATGAACTTGTTGACTAGAAGACCTGGACAACCGACGAAGATCTGTCTCCCTCTTTATACTCCTTCCCTCGCCCATGACGCCCCGGTGTGCTCCGTATGACTGGGATACAAAATTAGCCTACAACACTAGGATAATAGCTGACGAATCGATTCCAGATAGTGTCTGGAAACCGACAAATAGCGTGCGCCATATTGTTCAGCGTCTGGGGAAATGGGCCCGGCTGTGGAATCAATTAGATTGACTACTCCAAGCCCTAGCAGGGGCAGTCTCCAAAGAAAGGCTGTAACAATAGCCACAGCGGCGTCATCACCATTCATCATTGATGCCCGGAACAACGCCGGGTGATTCAAGGGCGGGCACGTGCAAATGCCAAGAAATGACTAAGCGGATCAAGGTCTGTTATTTGCTTCCGTCGCCGTTGTTTTTATCGAATCAAGTTCTCTATTGGATGTATTACTGTGCACAAAGTAGATATTCTATATATGGAGTACTCCGTAATCCGGAGCAACTAGTTACGTTTAAGTTAACATTGCCGTGGCTGACGAGTCCGCGTCCCACAAGTGTACTTGTATGAAGCCAAATAGAACGTCTGCACTGTCGAATCCTGGAGCAAATACACTGTCCTCTGTCCTCCCCTCTACTCCCACAGTAGTGAAAGCGGAATGCCATGTCTCTATCCTCACTTGGATCCTATGTAGTCAGATTCCTCTGCCATGGTAGCAAATAACCATAACAATAAAGTTGAATGCCTCGTGGAATATCTCCCGGCGCGATATCGCCAAAACTTCGGTTCCTTGGCGCCAAGCAATGTCGACGCGGCGCCTTATGTTCAGCGGGTATTTGTATGATATCTCATTGGTGAATATGAGGGCCGTTTCGTGCAGCGACGGCCGATCCCATCTTGGCGCGAGGTCGGTAGGTGGCATCCTGAATGTTGCCGATTGCTCATCCTTGAAGCTTCTTTTCTAGAGTAGCGTCCTCGGCCTGCTGCTATCAACCGAGAATGACGGAAGCCATCACCATCCGAGACGAGCTGTCCGCTGTCACCATCACTGGATGTATGAGGTAGAGTTCGAGCACACAACGCTGGACAAGTTTGACAACCCACTCGTGCCTTATTGGCTCCACGATGACCCAGAAAGCTAGAGGATTGCGTATTCATAGGGGCTGCGGACGAGGCGAAGAATCTGCAACGTTGTCTTCCAGTACAGGTCATATAGTGCGAATTCTAGAGCGTTCCTTAGCAGGTTTGTAATTCGTGGACTTTGTCTTGCTGCGTCAGTTCCTGTTTCAGGGGCAGGGCTAGTACACCGTATTATGAAAATAGACAAGACAGCTGACGTTTCAAGCCCGGTGAACATGGCTGTCATAGGCCTGGGCCTGAAGCGTTCACTAGAGCATAATAGGCAGCCAGAATGATTGAAGTCGACCATCTAATTGACGAGACAGCGGGTTGTATTGTGCACTATCGATCGAGTGAAAAGAGACGGAATCACACAAGGTGCCCCTGTCGCAAGAACCAAAGCAATTCGTTGTTCCGAGTATGTGATGTCGTGAAGAACAGACACGCGGCGGAAAAGGTGAAATGAATGAACAAAACGCCATGAATTTGCCGAAGCAGCGTAGCTCATAGTTATTAGCAAATAACAGCAAGAGCGTAGTCGAATCCATTCAAACATAGTTAGCAAATGCCGGGATAGGCTCAGAAGGGTTTGCCCAGGTAGGCCACCAGTCCATTGACGAATATTAATGCATCAACGAAAAAGCTAGTGAGGTTGTTCTCTAGCTTCAAAACTGCTCCAATTATTCGTGATTTCGTGGTTCAGCCCATGTCGGCCATGGTATACCGCAGAAGTTGCAGAACTATTCACTTTCTGGACTGATGCTGTTGTCGATAGCTTCTTAAACTGAAATGTGTCAACAGTGAAAAGAGACTGGGGAAGATCTTAAATATATAAAATTGAACGCGCAAAGAGGCCCTCCTTCTTTATCCATTCCTGGAAATGCCGTCCGATCTAAACCCCGACCAGCGGGTAAATTATTTCCCTGGTGTTAATCCCGAGGCGATGGTCAACCAGACCCAAAAAGCGTTAGATTCAAGATTGGCATGGCGTGAACCGGATATTTAAACCACATTTAAGTAGCATAGTTAACTATATGTATCTGATCTCACATAAGCATCCCGGACACTATGTATTCCGAGCGTTGCATCTGCTCTTTAACTCCAGGGGATCCTGGTCGAACCAAAGGGTCACTTCGGATAGATCCGTTGTGGCTAAATTGGCACGTGATGGGTTACTCTATGTTGTACAAGTAAACAGTCCAGAATTGCCCATTCTCTGCTAGTGATACTGTTATACAGTATGCGCCTTGACTACATGGGTAGCGCTACGGAGTACATGTTGTGACTCATGGAACTGTATGGAGAATGCCAGATGGCGTTCACGATAAACAGACGGAATATTCGAGAATGAATACCTCTACGCTAAACCAAGCTACTACTATGTGGGGATCTTGGCTACATCTGACCCGGAGAAACAGTAATGTCTTGATATCAATGTCCAATTCAATATGCATATATACTCCAATAGACAACCGAGATAACCTCCATCATAAGCCGACCTTATCCACACTTAAGCACCCTGCAGCATCACTCCATTAGCGCGCCGATCAACCAAACCTTAACCCCACCAAGGACGGGCCACTCCTACTCACCGTAAAGTGCAAATGACCATCCCGGTTCTCAATCTTATCCGAAAGGAACAATCCCTGACGCTCCCGGTAGCCACCATCTCTCTTGTGCAGCTCGGCCGTCAGCTTTGGACCACGGTCAGTGTTCTCGAGGGCGATGTTCTCGGCGCTCTGGGTGAAGTTGACGCCGCCCCAGAGGAACCATCCTATGTCCGTTAGTCTGGGGTTATGGGGAAGAGGTGTGCTATAAAAGAGAAGGGGAGGTACCGTCGGTGTTTCCAATGTGGTCGTCGAGACGAATACGGCGGGGGTTCATCTTGCCGTGGGTATCACGGACTTGGCAGAGGAGCATAGTGCTGCCATTCTCGTGGGAGATGTGGACGTCGGAGGAGGTGGAGTGGAAGGACATTTTTGCTTTCTGGTAGTGTTTCTTGCTTTGCGTGAAGGAAGAAGAGAGATCGTAGAGGGTGATTCTGGGGTATTACAGGGTCTATTTATATGATGGGCGTTGCTGCCCAGCCCTGTAGTGGGGTAGTTTATTGGTGGCTGAGACGGCACCAAGTGGGGTGTTGTTCCAGCTACGCCAGATCATCCACTGCAGATGATGTCATTCGTTGTCCGTTGCTTCTTTAGGTAAACGCTTGTACGTATTCAAATATGGACAGGTAATCCAGTGTCTCAAAAGAAAAAACATTCTCTCAGATCATTTGACTCCCATTGCGGGGGCTACTATCCCAGAATTTGTCTCCGTGGTATTGCTTCTAGTGAATGATACGTACATCTTGGTAGGGAACCATCACTCATTTACAATACCAACAATTCCCAGCGGATCGGGGATCTCCAAGTTAAGGATCTTGTTACAGGTCTCATAATCAACAACTCCATCAGGAACTTGATATTCCGGCCGACAGAAGAGCTCCACGACCTCGGTATCGCAGTGCTCAGCCTTGAGAAAGAGTTCAAATGCATGCTTAAAAGGAACCCTCCACTTCCACCAGATATAACCATCCTCACACAAGTTCCCATTCCCAGTAATCGGCTTACCAGGCTGAAACTTGCAATAATCATCCCAGTGGTGTTTCTTCATTCCCCAGTATAGTATCATAGTCGAGTCGATGGCGGATCGTTCGTCCAGCACTGCCATCATGTGTTCGTTAACATCTCCCTGCAAGGATCCGGGTGTTTTGGCGAGCCATTGGCGATAAAAGCGACGGAGCTCATCTTCTCTCTTTCCCAGGAATCCGGTTTCGAAGTCTTCGATTGGTGCTTCGGTTCCCCATTCATCAATCTCTTGTTGATCCGGGGTGCGTAGGATGGTTAGAAATGGAGAGCCATTTTCGACCTGTAGGGTCTCGTGCATTATTTGGTTAAAGACCTGGCATGAGAGGTTAGCACTTTGCACTGTCATCAACTATTCTGGAATGAACCGCTGCGGCCTGTGAGATCAACCATAATGTCCACCGTACAACATTAATACGGCCATTACCAGTATGAGAAGCGCAGACCACTGGACCATCTTGCTGTAGCTGTTTAGACGTATATACGCTTTG
>JBDODB010000455.1:0-12521 GCA_039880865.1 Aspergillus proliferans
GGCAGTTCCGATCTGTCCGTCGTATGTCCCGCACCGGGACCAGAGCCTCACCGCTTCCGTGGAAGGACTCGCCCCTCGACGTAAAATAGATACACACACACACACACACACACACACACACACACACCCAATCCATCCAACCATCCACGCATACCAAAATCTTGTGTGGGTCACGTGCCTAGTCACGTGTGTACATCACGGCTGGCACCGTAACAAGGACACTCTTTTTAATGCTGAAATTTACCCTAGAAAACCTCCACATCCTCATCCTCACACCCCTACGTTCGAAACCAATTAACCAGAGCACCCTCACCACGATGTTCTGGTTCAAAAGCTTCAGTTCCCAGCCAATCTCGAAGCGAGTTCCTGAGAAAAGTCCCCAAACAGTTGATGATTGGCTTCAGAGCATCAAAGGTTCCGAAAATGGCCGAGACCTCCTCCCATGTCTGCAGTCATCCCTGAGCACTGACGACAAGTTCACGTTACTCAATAGACTAGACACTCGTATCTACGACGACATATATGGTATCAAGTATGTGGAGAACCAAATTAAAGACAGCGAGCCCGACCTCGTTCAGTCTCTCCGATACGGACTGTACAAAGCACAGTACTGGACAAATGAGAGCCGCAAATGGTGTCATGACGTGGTTGTCTTGAACATCAAAGGCCGCTGGATTGTGCAACGAGAGATCTACATCGGCGAAGAGCTGAAGGCGTTGAGCAAATCAACCCAACTCTGTCCGTCTGACTCGGAGGCTTCTAAGATTGAGGCCTATGAAAGCGAGCTTGACCACCTCAATAGACAATACGTCGAGTACGACACGAAGAGGGGTGCTTTTCATCTCAACATACCATCAGGGCCTTTGGAAAGAGCGTTCAATGCACACAGAGAAGACAGAACTTGGTATCTCACTCGCTGGTTGAAAAGGGATTGTGTCGAGCGAGGAGGTTGTTGTGGACGAGAGTGTAGATGTTGCGAGAAGCCTCGCGATAAGCAGCGCAAACTGAGCCATGGACATTGCACTTCTGCCTGTGGCTGTTGCATCCGCACGCGTCGCTTTGATTTGGGGGAGTTTACTGACATTAAGGATTATTCGTTTGATCTTATTGCCAACAATAGCCCCTACAGTGTGCGGATTAATTTCGCATACATCTGGGGCCTTGGAGTGGGAGAATAGAAGTATCTGTGAGATGGCGTTGGTAAGATAGTTTCTTTTTGCTGTACGTATGCCTTGTATACAGACTCTTTCAATTCAGTTCTTATTACATTGCTATCCCCTTCACCAATGCTTTGTTGTAAATGTCTATATACAGTCGTTATATACACTCCGCTATAGGATAATCGACATATCCAACTGAGTTATCCTCAAACGGGCCAAAGAGCTTGTTATCATCCCACATTGATAGCTTCAACCCTTTCTTCAATCTCTCCACCAAGTCAGGATTACTACCGAACAGTCTTCCAAAGAGTAGACCATTGTATGTGCCCGACTCCACCACTTCCCAGCAGTTTGTATCGTCGAAGCCACCACCAGAGAAGAACGGAGTGTTGCCGAAGATAGTACGGAATTTGTCTAGAGTCACTCCCAGTAGGCCCCAGCTGCGAAGGATGTCGTCTTTGTACTCGTAGCTGTCGAATTGTTCGAATCGCTGACTGGTCAGTATACGTCATTATATAAGGGGGATACATACCGGCTCTATAAAGCTCACATAGGACAACTTCAAACTCCTCTTCAAACTCTGGCAAAGATACGACCATGTTTCAACTCTCTGCTCACTTCTGTTCTGATTGAACAGTCCAAACGGCGTCAATCGAATAGCCAGATTGTCCTCGCCGACCGTTTTGGCCAGTTCGTCCATCAATTCAAGCACAACCCGACAGCGGTTCTCCATGCTTCCCCCATATTCATCAGTTCTTTTGTTAACATTGGTGCTTAAGAACTGCTCGAGAAGATAACCATTTGCGCTGGTTACCTCGACCCCATCGAATCCGATTTCCATGGCTGTCCGTGCGGCCTTGCAGTAATCCTGGATGATCGCTTTAATCCCTTCGATAGAACATTCAATCGGAGGATAATCAGCATAGCGGACACGCTCTGTCTCTCCCACTGGAGGATACGCATAAAGATCCGTAGGAGAATCCCACGGCGTGGCTGATGCAGACACTGGTGGTGCACCGATCATCTGAGGAATTGTTGCACGGCCAGCATGCCAGAGTTGACCATAGACATATCCTCCTTGTTCGTGAACGGCATCAACGACCTTCTTCCAACCCTCCGCTTGTTCAGGAATGAATAGCCCAGAAGAACCGGGCATTCCACTACTCTGTTGTATATTAGCAGATAATTCTTTGCCTATCAAAACATCTTTAGAGTCAACCCACCTCGAGAGTGATAGGAATGGCTTCACTTATAATTAACCCTCCTTTAGTCGCTCGCTGGCCATAGTATTTTGCCATCAACTCTCCCGGATACCATACCCGGTTCGGGTTTTCCGGGATGCTCGTGGCATTCAGAGGCACGCCTCTGTTCCGGGTAACTGGTGCATGAACAATACGATGCTCCAGCCTGATCTTTCCATTGGCTATGTCCAATGGTTTGAATAATCCCGACGACTCTCTGTTCATTGTTTCTGCCAATGTGCTTTAGTGGATCGAAAGTTGAAATGTTTGTGCGGGGTATTTTATATGGGATTCTCACGTTACAACAGCTACCTCATCTTTCAGACATCTTCTGGCGCTATATTACCCCTCTTTTAAAGACTCCATAAGTACATCCCCCCACCAATGAAATGTCGCACCTCTGCTTTGGTGTCCGCATCCTAGCCTCTCCGTGGCATCATTGCAGCTGATGCTTTGTAGACATTGCTTCATTCCCTGGTACTCCTACTATAACTACTCAGCCAAACCCAACGCTCTTGCCTCTCCTTCAACAATCCCCGGAACCTCCTCCAGCATGCTGGATATTGTAGGGTTCCATCCAAGCAGTTTCTTTGCCCTAATAGAAGTCCCCCTGCTATTCGATCCCCACATGAGCAGTCCATATCCAAGCGTGTCTCCCAACTCCTCATCCTCTCCCAAGGGCGTAAGTTCGGTAGTTGGAATATAATTCTTTTCATACGCGGCCTGCGCAATGGCTCTTTCGACATCACCCCATACGTACCATCCATTCTCGGAGAGATAATATCCCTCGTCGTTCCAGGTTGCGTTTCCCCCTCCTGCTGCTGCTGCCTCGGCGAGGGAGAGGAAGAGATCGCTGAGATCCTGGACGTGGACTTGGCTCCAAAGATTCCTCCCTTCGCCAACGATGATCCCCTTCTTTCGTTGGAGGACGGCCTTAGCAAGGAAGTACGCCTGGATGCTGGTCTGTTTGGTAGGGCCACGACCAGGGCCATATACCGTCGGAGGAGAAACGATAGCCGTTTTGATACGCTGCGGATCGACTCGACCAACTGCGATAATGGTTCTCTCCACGTCGACATGGAATGCATCGTCAGGGAGGTTAAACAGCTCGTCAAGTCCATCCCAATCATTGTATTCCTTTGTCCGCTCAATCCCGTACGTCTTTTCTCGGGTATCTTCGAAGATAAAACTCGCCGTTCCAGACGCGTGAATCACCCAGCATGGTCGATCGGAGGTATGGTAAGCAGCGCCTTTGGCGATCGCTTTAGCTGCCCCGACATGGTCGCAGTCGGCGATTTCTATAATGTTAGTATTATACAAGTAGGTAGTTTGGTGGGGAAAATACGGAAGACAATGTCTGCATTCTTGACCTCCTCTTCGATGACCTCGGCCGAGTCAAGGTCGCCCTTGACGATTCGGACTTTCGGATACTCTTTAGACAGGATGGCTGCTTTGCCGACGTTTCTCACCAAAGCTGAAATATTCCAATCCGGATGAGCCTTTGTGAGAACATACAGAAAGTCACCGCCAACATAGCCCGTGGCGCCGGTTCTAAGTCGTTAGACAAGATATAATGCTATGAAGAAGACTTACAAAAACACATTTGGAGCCATCGTGAGTCAGTTGCAGAAGAAATAAACTCTCAACTGATTCAGTGGCATCCCACTATTTATCTGCCTTCCCGAGCCCCTCCCGTCGACGGATCCATTTCCCTGTCTATTTTAATGAGAGAGTAGCCAATGGGAACATCCCCTTCTGATAATGCAACCAATCAGTCTACGTGGTCGTGTTTGCTTAATGCCATGATACCAAGAGGTGGGCCTGTCGCTACATCCAAGATGGTATACAAGAGGCGGATCATGGCCCAGCCAAGATGGGGGCCGAATTACCCCTCACTGCGCTGTCGGATATCCCCTTTAATAATCATTCCACATTATCGTCTGCTGGATTCATGAGCGTTGAATGTTCATGATGAGTGTCGGCAGCCGTAGAGGCCATTAAATATCCAAGAGGGAATCGAAAATGAATCGTCCTGGTAGTTGCGGAGTGAAGGCACTGACTCAATCGTGGTGAATGGAATTGGTTCTATATAAGCCCACCTCATCCATCGCTTCTCAATTTCTTCTCTCTCTCACTCATCATCAACTCTCTATCGGAGGGCCCATCGAGCCATCCAAGGTCCATCCCATTGATTCATTGTCGTTTCATACTTTTTTTCGTTCCACGAAGATGGCAGCCATTCCCCGGAGTCACAGGCTAGATGGCATTGTCTACGAATAGAAAGCAATATGGTAGATCCTCCCGTCCATCCCTGATCAAGATGGTTATTAATACACTCATCTCACAGATCTCGAGTCCTAAGACGGGTTGATTTCCCCTGGCCTTTACTGCAGAGGCTTAGGGATGCTGTCGACCATGGCGGGATTTCCTCTTGCTCTCGGACCTAACAAGACCCGAGCAACCGGTCACGAATGAACATAACAATCAATCATTCTCGTTAATAACGCGGGAGATGAGCTGTTTTGGCAAAAGGAAAAGGTCGACAAATGGAAACAGACTGTAATGGATGAATATGGTACTGAGATAGTATCTAATCTCCTATGTCTGTCTCCAGATGCCCATTCGACAAGCACAATGGCTGGCGTGATCGAGTGGTCCCCGAAAAGCATCTGCGAGACTTTTTTTCGGTGACAGGAAGTCAATGGTCCCCGATAATCGATTTCCATCAATAATCAAGGTGCTGATGGACCGATACAATGACAGAAGATAAAGTGGACGATGTCAGTCCCTGATCACAGCTAACGGTCATGTCAAGAGCCTTCCCGAATGGCTTCCTCTGCCGGTTGTACGCGTACAACTGGTGTTATACTGGTCGAACCATCAGATTTGAAAATACTGATCAAAGAAGCCTGTCTACTTCAAAGCAGCAACTACTAAATGTGTCCGGAAAGGACATCTAGTCCTTTGCAGTAAATGCAACAGGCATTGCACCCAATCAATTCGATGAAGCTTGCTGATCTTGATGTCTGAGACTGGCGGTTACATAGCCGATCATTGTGATCAAATGGGATATTGGTGATGGAAAGCCATAGGGGCATTACTTAGGGGGAATAAGGATTTCGTCCATGTACCTACATACTAGCATGTATAATTAATATGTCTTATCTTGTTTAACTTCCATCAATTACAAAGAACGATAAATAGTCGATAGTTAAAGTCATGCAATTTTAATACGTAATTATATACAGCACAGCCCAATGACCGCCACCAACGCATCCATAGCAGAACTATGCGTCGACGGATCCAGCTGGCTAGTAATAGGCCCGGGCCAGTCGACACCAAACTGCGTGGCATTGTTGCGGTCTCTATTTCAGACACTGTCCGCACACGCCCGGATCACCTTTGCATAGAGATCGTCGGGCGCGGCGGCGTGCAGCAGGCGGAGATTCCGGATGAAGATGCCCTTGAATTGGGTGGAGTTGCCGTCGCAGGAGTCGGGGTCGCAGGATTCGTGGATGACGTTGTTTGCGTCGGCGAGGAGGTTGATGGCTACTTTGGCGATTTTGGCGGCCGTGGGGAGATACGAGTCGTCGGGGATTGTCAACCATATCCCAATCCTAATATCCTAATCCTAGGTCTATCTATACCACTTGCGCCCGAAATCGTAATAAGCAATAGCGTTTCCGACTCACGGTGCCCGTATCGGCTTTGCCGTTAGGAGGCTGACCCCTGCCCTCAGCCAGATTGATATGCGAAGGTCACCGTTATGCGAGGGAAGTCGGCATCATCAAAGACTGCGATGACTGCGGCTTCGAAGGCTGTGCTGCGGTGGCAGTTAAGCTGCCTTTGATGGAAAAGCACTCTAATGTGCCATTGTTGTTGAACACCAGGCCGTCTTTCCTGCGGCATTAAAGAGTGCTCATCAAATACCATTATCCTCATTAGGTATCTGCTCACCAAGATTTGTCTGATTGGCTGTGACAACCCTTTTTCCCGGACACGCGGTGTTCAGGATTGGAACCATGTCCATCCAGGTCAAACAGCCCCCACATGTGCCTGTGGAATCATAGGTGCCACCACTAGACTATAGTTAGCCCGGCCCGAATCATCTGCGGTCCCTGACTGGGTTGCCCAGGACTCACTATTCCTGTGCGAAGAAACCCCTGTTTTGGTTGATAAAGCAGTTGGACATGTCAATTTGCGTTTCGCTAGCTACCCCTTTTTCAATGCGGTTGCAAGTTGCGCTTAGTATGCCTTTGCAAGTCACATTCGCTCCTGTACAAGTTACTGACCTTGATACATTTCAACGTGCGCCAAAAAAAAAAAAAAAAAAAAAAAAATGGTTAGGGGGAGGAAGTTTCGTAGTGGGATCACACCCATTAATGTGGTTTCTTCGTGAGAATTAACCTAAATTTGAGCCCCTACGAAGGTCTTCAGAGCCATCCTTAATATATTTGACACCAGACTTGGTCTGCTGCATCCTTGGGGTCAGCTCTGGAGCAGTAAAATTTTTTACCATGTTATAGCTCCCCGCAAAGCTTATGGGCCCTGCTTTCGCGTGGATGCTTACTGTTGGTCACAAAAAACAGTAGTATCTTCCATTTTGTTGGTGAACAACATGTCTTTGCATCTGTACCGATTTTCCCTACCCTACCCGAAAATTCAGTGTACTAATCTCCATGGCCCTCAAAATTCCCTGCTCTCTTGTCACTTCACACTTCTCAGGAAGTCTTAATTTACAGACATCAGCGTGGCATCAGACCTAGGAATTAAATAGTAACTATCGAAATTTACACTCTACCAAGCCTCCCATGCTCCCTGGGCGAGCAGTCTACGGACTAATGAGTAGAATAAAACTACAGTATACAGTTGTACATATGCCGTGGCAAAAGCCCAAATCCTAGTATGCATGCTATTTACAGTGTGTGCTATGGCAATAACGTTCGTGCTGTCACAAGAATGCATGTTCTGGGCAAACAGACTGAGCCGTGACCAAAGAAAATGTCGCCGGCCTAGATGCGTATGTTCTATGATGGTTATTGTTGCTCTACCACAGTGGTACATGTCATATGCCAATAATGTTTCAAAACAAAGCAGCATGTACGGTGACCAGCAAGCGTGTCTTCAAACAAGCACCTTTGCCATGTACTGAGAGGGTGGATGATAGCACAGCAACATCTGTTAGATGACAGAAAATGTTGTGAGACACTTTGCAATTATATCACACAACACCCCCCAGGACCCAGGACGCAACCTCTTGCTCCCCGACATGCTCTTCTGTCCCACGACATTCGCTATGTGCCATGGGACACAAACGCTAGTTATGGCATGCCCTTCAGTCTGAAAACTCGATTTCTGTTCTAAAACACACCTCTCATAACAACACGCCACCGTTTGTTATGTACCACATCCATTGTGCTAAACCAGCGTCGCGGGTTATAACACTCTCGCATGTGTAAACGCCGGAGTGTAGGACTTTTAGGCGTTTATATGATTAAACGACCGTTTCGGCTACGAATCGTTATCGGATCATTATCGTAGATATACCTATAAGCAAAAGGGTTTGTGTAGGGTAATGAAGTAATGAACGAATCGCTTGATTCTCTATCTATGAGCACAATAGTCTATTTGTACCTGAGCGTCTCGATGGTGTGCCGATAGTGAGCCCTTATCCAGAACTGTCAACGCTTTGGTGCTGATGTATGCCTGATCCCTCGGGCCGCAATGCTCGTGCGGTTACACATAGATAGAGAATCAAGTGATTCATTCATTACCCTACACAAACCCTTTTGCTTACAGGTATATCTACGATAACGATCCGATAACGATTCGTAGCCGAAACGGTCGTTTAATCATATAAACGCCTAAAAGTCCTACACTCCGGCGTTTACAGAGACGCTAGGAGGGCATAAAAAACTTTGGCGGTTCCTTATATTTTCCACATGACCTTAACGCAGGTTATAGTGCCAATGATGAAAAGTACAGCCTTAATCTGCACTCTTTGCTTCTTAATGAAGAAGAGGCTTGTGCTTATAAGGAAAAAATCTCTAAGTTGCTGGCTGCGCCTCGTCACAATATACTCAATCAGGGTTACAAGCTCTGAGCCCACACAACCACAAAAATATAGAAATGTGGAAGTGCCAAAGTGCAAAAGTCGCATTTTAATTTTAGATGGATGAGGGGAATGGAGCTTGAGATTGAAGCAACAACGCCAGAAAGATGGAAATCCAAAAAGCAAGTTCCTAGCTTGAGATTTAATTGGCTATGAGCAGTCTCTGGGAAAAGGATCGCTGAAATAGAACAGATCTTCCAGCAGGCAGATCTGGCCGACCGGCCCCTCCCCCTCCCATCCCAGTCGGCGCCATTCTTCTGTCATCCGACAGACCAGATCCTCGGGTGGCTGCGGTGGAATATCAACAAGCTCTGTACCGGGTTTGAGATGACATATGGCCTGCAGCCGCGCACCGTAGTGCACTGGGAGCATACCCGGGTGATGATGATGTTTGCTCAGGATGATGAGGCGATGCGCGTAACTGACGGAGGGCGAGCGGCTCGGAAAAGCTCGATAACCAAGGCCATCCCTATGTCATCTCCGACAACATTGAGCTTACCTTCAATCTGATGCAATGACACAGAAGCAACAGGCAATCGAGCTTGTTGCAAGACAGTTTTATTGTCCAGCTTTTATCCGGTGATTTGTCCAAAGTCCAACTTCAAGGAAAGCTCAATTTGGCAGACCCATCATCGACTCTTAGTTCAAACAACATGGCCGCTATTCACGACCCGCCACTTCATAATGAACAATGGCGCCGGTACGGAGTACGGAGTATGTCTTTCCAATTTCATCTGTTAGAGCAGGGGATTTTGCAGCAACCGGCGGCATGGACACTTGACAATTTTGTCTTCGAGCCACAGACTTTAAACCCTTTAATGCGCGAGAAAGATGACTCGGAGTCGTGTGTCCCGACTCCCAAACGGGCCAGTATTATTGGAGAATCCAGCGGAATCAGATAACAAGAGGGAAAGGTTAAAGACTTAATCTGATCCGAGGAAGATGGCATCATCCAATCGGAGCCCTGTGTAAGTCCGAGCTGCAAAGCCGAGCCGCGATTCAGTCCAGGAATGCAGGTGTGGATGATGCGAGAATTAACGGGAAGTTGGACACCTTGACTTGTGTCATTAGCGAAGGAAAAATCCGTCAATTTAGAATGGCTTTAAAAGACCGTTCGTCTCATACTCCTAGCTCCGCTGGGTACTACTTAGTACTTCTTTCACTCCTTTTTCTTCCAGTCAACCGCGCGTGCTCTGCTACTGTTTCCCGGACTTGGCTCGCTCCGATTTCAGACCTGTGCGGGCAATCAGCTTATTCCCCGGTGGCTTATACGGTGCACCTCGTTGAATTGTGCCATGTCTGCCCCTTTGGAAAAGGACATTGCTTCTGCAGAGAAGAAGTCGCCGCAGGATACTACTCCGGAGCCTGTCGACAATCCTACTACTGCCGAGGACAAAAGTGCTTCTGCCCAATATGGCGTCCGAGCAGCTAATGCAGTGGCTCTGGTCATGTCACGTCGGGACCTGATTTTCACTTACGGACTGTACGTGTTTCTGTTACCCCCCCCCTTATGGTCTAGTATGATTCTGACACGACGACAGCATTTGGCTTGCCATGTCCTTGTTCGATTTGAATTCCGGTGTTGCGAAAACTCTGAATCCCTACGTGACGAGCGCCTTCAAAAAACACTCCTTGACCGCAACCACGGGTGTTATTTCCAACGTCGCAAGTGCTGCCTCTCAGATTCCCTATGCCAAGCTCCTCGACATACACGGACGACCTCAGGGTATTGCCGTAATGGTCGGCGTAATGACTATAGGAACTTTAATGATGGCGTCCTGCAAAAACATTGGGACTTACTGTGCCGCCCAAATCTTTTATAGCATCGGCTATTCCTGTATTCGGTTTAGCATCACCCTGTTTGTCGCCGACACCACGCCACTTCGCAGCAGGGCATTTATGATGGGATTCACTGGGTCTTCGTCGATCATCACTACCTGGTTATACGGCCCTATTTCTGACAGCATCTTGAGTGGACCAGGCTTCAGATGGGGCTTTGGGATATGGTGCATTGTCGTTCCTGTCGTCTTTTCGCCGATGCTGGGCGCCCTCTTTTTTTACGAACGTAGGGCCACAAAGCAAGGACGGTTAACACGGAATCCGCCAGAGGGCACCTGGCAGCAAAGTTTCCTCCGCTACGCCAAGGAATTTGACGTGATTGGGATTTTGCTAGTTACCACGGGACTAACTCTTGTGCTGCTAGCACTCAGTCTGTATTCTTACCAACCGGACACTTGGAAGTCACCGATGATCATCTGCTTCTTTGTCTTTGGTGGTATCATCGCAATTTCATTTCCGTTCTACGAAAGATATCTGGCGCCGACGACATTTGTGCCGTGGTACCTACTTGTCAACCGAACTGTGATCTCCACGAACATCATGATGTTCTTTTGGGAATTGGCGGGATTCATCTGGAATGCCTATTTCTACTCGATGCTCATTGTCGTCTGGCGTCAAAGTGTAACGAACGCGACCTACATCAACAATATTTACTTTGTTGGTAGCACGATTTGGATGCTCATGCTCGGGGTGGCATGTCGTTACTACGGCCACATCAAGTACTATTCGCTCACCCTCGGGATCCCAGTCGTCATGCTTGGAACGGGCCTTATGATCAAATACCGCACCGAGGAAACTGATATCCGTCTCGTCATTATGTGCCAAATTATTGTCTCGATTGGATCAGGAACCATGTATCCCTTTGAGCAAATGACGCTCATGGCAGTCTCGCCCCCGCAACACGTCGCTGCTTTACTCGCGGTGGAATCGCTATTGGCGTCTGCTGGAAAAGCCGTTGGCTCTGCCATTGCATCGGCCATTTGGACTGGAGTATTCCCTGACAGACTGGCCCGATACCTGCCCAAGTCTGCTCTACCGGACCTTAGTACCATATACGGAGACATTGACACACAAAGCTCGTTCGTTGATGGAAGCCCCGAGCGACTGGGTGTCACTCACTCGTACGCTGACACCCAACGGATCATGTTGATTGCTTCGACGTGCCTGTACGTGGTGACGTTCGTGGCTGTTCTATGCTGGGAAGATATAGATGTGAAAAAGATGAAGAAACTGACACACGTTGCGTGAGTTTGCGATGTGCGAATACTTGATGGGTTTTGAGGCGGGTTTGGAGAACTTGAAGTTGAATAATTTCCTTGATGCTTTAATTCCGATGGGGGATTTGAAAATAGTTTGCGAGACACGGAGGACAATCACTATGATAGCTTAAAGTCGCATTCCATTAGATATTTAGAAGAGAATGTCTAATGTCTACAGTGAAAGTCAAAACCAGTGTCATCCATTACACTCTCTTTTAGTTTCTTCAAGCTCCAGAGTAGAGTGGCACAGCGAAGCTGCAAAATCCGCGCCAATCCGCGCCGAATCCGCAATGGCGCGGCTTCGGATGGAAGTTGAGAAAGTCCGCAGCGGCTGCGGATTCTATGTAAGGATCCGCTGCGGATTCGGATTAATCCGCAGTCATCCATTTGGCCTAGTAAGCAGCAAAACATCGAAATATCTAAAATATATTTATATAGGCATATAGAGCACATATAAATCTATCTATATTCAAAATATGAGTCCCATACATCCCCTTGTTGGGGAGTTATTCACTAAAAACTAAAAATCGACTGTATGTATGCGTGATGTATGAAGCCGAAATATATATCTATATATCTCCGTCGACATTCTACCCAAACCACCACACACCTTCCATATAGATATCGATATGTATATATATTAATATATAAGGGTATATAATGATATATAATAGATATTTAATAAGAAATCGATATATTTACTATATAGATGGCTTGAAATATCAATATGACAGCTGAGCATGCGATCGTTAGGGCGATACTAAGTGGTGATTAAGCACGGAGACTAACGTAATCTATCACCGAGCTGGCCAGATCACCGAGCTGGCCAGCTGGCTGCCGCCCGCCGCCGAAAAGTACTATACACTGATTTTGGAGCCTTTCTCCCCACAAAATTGATATATATTATCTA
>JBDODB010000456.1:0-12424 GCA_039880865.1 Aspergillus proliferans
AAAAAAAAAAAAAAAAAAAAAAAAAAAAAAAAAAAAAAAAAAAAAAAAAAAAAACCCTATTTTAATCTAAAATTTGCTTATATCATATCTACCTGAGTATTCATCTAATATTTCAACTAATCCGTAAGCAAAATACTTAAAAATACAGATAGATTTTGCATAAAATATGCATATCACAGAATTTCTATGTATGTCCTGTTTGTAGGACCGCCGTGGTGCGGTCCTTGCGGTCCCATTTCGAGGCCTATGCACAACCCAAAGCCAGCAAGGTATTGTTCAAACACTTGTGAAAGTAAGTTATATATTCTACATACTAGGCCTAGGCCCTTCTTACTCATTAGTACATAGGTACGTGGGCTTGCTGTCTTTATCAATGCTAGCCCTCAGCATCGTGAAGAGTTCTTCCGTCTTCAAACTGAAGAACCGAGGCTTGGTCCAATACAAGATGTCCGAATGCGTTGGAACTCAACATTTTTGATGCTTCGTCGTGCTAAACGCCTATCTACATTCTTTGATCAGCATTGCGACACAAACGAGCGCCATGAGTTCAGGTTCAGCAAGGCAGAATGGCGGCAAATTGACTACCTTCTGTATATCACAGAGCCTTTCTATCGGTTTACCACTGTCCTTTCCAAAACTAAGGATATCACTGTGCATAACGTTTTCCGAGTGTATAATGCGCTTTTTGAGCACTTTGAGAAATCAATTGAACGGCTTGCACCAAAGACCATCCCCCTGGAAAGTGGCGTTGCTTAACGCTCTTCATGCTGGGATGAATAAGCTCTCAGTGTATTACACAAAGACTAAGGAGATCCATGGAAGTCTTTATGCAATTGGGACAATTCTGGCACCACAACACAAACTAAAGTTCTTCTCAAGCAAGATATGGGGTAAGCCCGGAGATGATTCAGACCGGAGTATGCATTATAAGGAATCACTTTGTGAATTCATGAAGCCTTATGCCCAGCGACTCTCTCAAACACAGCCACTACCAGGGGATCTATCACACAGACATACCTCTGCTAGTAGTAGTGAGATTGAAAATCTCTTTGAGCGCGGGCCCCAACTCCCAGTCTTTTCAAGTGTTGCTCGGGGTATTCTCTCTATTCCTGCAACTGGTGCAGGTGTTGAGCGTCTTTTCAACTCCGCACGTGATATCTGCCACTACCAGCGTGGGCAACTCAATTCCGCAACAATTCAAGATATTATGATGTTTCGGTGCAAATCTCGGTTCGAGATTGAAGTCGATGAATTCCCTAGAGAAGACCTTACGCCGGGTGCAGCACAAGTAGTAGATGAGCAAAGAGAGGCCCAGCTTGCAGCTGAAGAACCTGAGGATATTAGTGAAGGTGAAGATTTCTCTGATAATGAGGATAATAATGATCCTGTCGCCGTCATTGAGGATGAGTTTATAATGGAGAGCCAGCACCAGCCCTCTCTCACTGGCACTGTTAGCAGAAAACGACAGCAAAGTACGTCAATTGACAGTGAAGATGAGACAAGTCCTCACCTCCCTTCTCAACAAGGTCAAGGTGGCACTCGGAGACGCACCGGGCTAAGAGATGCAAGGAAGCGTAGTAAACCTGATGACAATCAATGGGCATACCATTAATGTAAATATCAATTGTTCAATTATCTAGTTTAAATTATTGTGCGCAAATATAACTGTCAGAGTAACAGTCTGCCTACTGAGTGAGCTATTCTGTAACCAAAATACCTAAAAATACAGTAGGAAATTTGCACAAATAATGCAGGTCACGGGTTTGACAAATTTTGCTGACACATAATTCCCATGGACGGGCTTACGGCCCATTATGGGCGGGCACTACCTTAAGGTCCCGTCCATGGGCATTGTCGCAGTCTAACCCCAACGCTCACCCTCGACTCTAAAGGCATCACCCCAATCACCTGCACCCAACTAGTGCTCATTAATCTTAGTAGCAGCAAAAAAGAAGCAAAAACATACAACAGCCGGGATTCGCTGGTGGTCACCCACCCAACTACTAACCGGCCGGCGTGTGGCTTAAGTACGGCTGAGCGGACGGGAAGCCCTGTTCTCCACACCCTATGGTCGTATGTACCGACTTTAGAATGAAGAGGTAATCAAAAAGTTTGTATAAAAATGGACTCTTTCCTGGAGGCAATCCCGGCGGAACGTGTGGAGTTAACGGACCGAAGCCACACCCACCGGAATCGTGACCGCTGATCCGATGGGGTGATAGTTTTTGCAGCCCCGGTACGAGTGACACCTGTGGGCAAGTGCATACAAGTACTCTTAGAATAATGTGAATACTACTCTGGTCTTGCTCCAGGTCACGAAGAGCTACTCATCGAGAATCAGTTCTCTGGGATAAATCCAACGATTTCAAGTCATCATTCCCTGAGGTCTATAGCAAATTGACGAAATCACTGATGTTAAAAGACCAGAAAGAAGGGGGGGGGGGGTATCTTTATGTATATGAGGCTGAAGGGAACGGAGGGTTTTTCAAAATTGTTGACACTCGTTCCTTAGAAAAGCATCATAAAATGGGCTTTTGACTGTAACAGAGAACCCAAGGCCCTGTATTCCATTCCCCCCGAATCTTCGAGTGGAGGCTCTATGTCATGCAGAACTGAAGTATCGCAACATCAGGATCTATTGCCATGGCTGTCTGAAGCCACACATCGAATAGTTTCAATGTTCTTCCGAGGAAGCAATTGCCGTTATTCGGAAGTGGTCTATACATCTCAATACAAGCCTAAATCACATAATACACCGACCGCGTTGACCCTCAAGGATCAGGATAGGGAGAAGGCTGAATGCATTGACCAGTTCATGAAGGGGCTATCAGAAACGGTTGCTGCAACCCTTATCAGAAAAGCAGATAATTTCGACAAAATTGTAACATTCCCGTGATGGTTCTGAGGCAGTTTTCTATCTGAAAGCCTTCTATATTATATATATATATTCTTCACTTTATAACCCGGCGCATACGACCTGCTCATGCCCTGTAGTTATGTCTTGTGATTCACTTCTTTAGGCAACGCGCATATACAGGCTACTTATTAAAAGCCAAAAAGGCTCTTGAATCCATGTGGGTCATCAACAGCAGCGCGAGGTGATGAAGCGCAGATTTACCGATGGCCATTTTGGGCGCCCTGCTAAACTGGGTCATCGTATACTGATCATTTTAAGAGTTCTGCATTTCTTTATAATCTGAAAGGTGACCTTTTCATAGAAACATTTTTCTTATTATCAGTTGGATTTGGAAGATTGCCGTATTGCCCTTCTATCCAGCCAATACAAAAGAGGTTCGTCAATTAACACATGGACTTGCAATCAGATAATTCAATCCAGGGCACCATTAAGCGCCTACTCATTGACTTTGAATAGACAATAAAACAATGCTTTTGCACAAGAAGGCTCAAATCCTGTTTGCTCATTGATAGCATCCTCCATCTGCTGCGCCACCCATTCCCCGTTTTCTCATCTCATTGGGAAATGCCCTAGTACGTCTTGTTTTCGGACCAGGGGACTGCTCGTAACCACCAGTTTGAGGTGGAAAAGCAGACCTACTCCTTTGAGTCTCAGAGACTGAAGGCGAGCTGCTGATGCCGGCTTCAACAGGGTAAGAGTCGCTGACTGGAACTCCAAAACGATTGTTATAACGCTTGTCGGCCAGATGCCGAAGAGCTCCTTCCGTCATTGAGCCGACCAACTGTGCTGCATTTCCCTTAGACATAGCTTTCTTGATATCAAATAGATCCGCTAAAGTAGTCACCACCACTTGATCACTGTCATCTTCGGCAACCACCTCCCCAATTCTGTATATCTTTTGATGGGACACTTCGCTGGCCATCTTGCACACCTCAAGGCACTGTTTCGAAATATGGATATCTTCCTGTAATCCCAATCTCTCCTCGTTGTTTCTATCCTTGTTCAGAATCAAGGACTGTAGGCGCTTCTGAAGGAGGTGGATGGTCTCCGCAAAGCCATTTTGATTTTCTTCCAGAGCTTGACGTGTCAGCAGCTGCGCTTCAAAGCAAGTTCCCGTATCATCATCTTCAGCAGTAGCGTTTTTGGGCGTGTTTGGCAGTACTGATGATTCTCGATTGGTCAAGGATTCGATATAAGACTTCGCATCTTCACATATACGAAGGCATTGTTGGGTCACTTCTCTCTCGTCCTTCAGATCTATGTCTATATCTGGGGTTTTTGTTTCTTCAATGGTAAACCGCGCCATTTTCTCATCAATCCGCTGTAAGTGAACTTCAAGATTATATGCCGTGTCCTGGATCATCTCATTGTACTCCTGAAGAACTTGGTGGGAGACTTTGGAGGCGTGTCTTATGGAAACAAGTCAGCAAAAAAAACGCGTAGTAGACAAGGAATTGTAACTAACATAGTAATAGTTCCCAGACCGACTGAGATGGTTGATTTATACCCCGCGATAGTGTCTATGAATTCATTGATACTGCCTCTCATAAATTCCATCTTTGCCCAATCTCGAAACCCTGTCATTGATTTTCCACTGAAACCCCTCATCGACTGTTCAAAATCGCGGCATACTTGGCTGCACCGGTTGATAGGATTTTGAAGAAGCGCCAACATTGACATCTCAGAATCAGTCACCTGTGCCAACGACTCCAAAATATTGGCGAGATCCTCAAGCTCATTTTGGAGTCTGTGTAAAGTTTTGTCGCGCTCTTTGAAGCGTTTGACGGTATCATACAGCGACTTGGTAGACTGAACGGCAGCAGTAACAACAGCCAGCACCGAGGCCGTGATGCTCAATGGATCCATTTTCGACGTTCGCTGCGAAATCTCCGAAAGAGCGACAAGGAATATAAGCAAGGATAAATGAATGCTTCCAGTTAAGAACAAGGATAACTACAAGTCCAAATACCAGTCTCAATTCCTGTTAATGCTCCACCAGGCACATATGATTGGTCAAAGTTAGCGCCGGGGGGTTTGTATCGTGGTCTAGCAAGGATTCATATGCGGGATGGCGTGTGCGTGCGCATTGCATACGTCTAGCATGAGTTCGCATGGCTGCCCCCCTGGCGAGGGGTTTGCAACTGTGACAATGAGCAGAATGATGACAAGGTGTCCGTCATATCCCGGCCTGCGACGAAGATGCTTTTGTTCCAAGATAAAATAGCAGGTCATTTCATAGTTACTATTTTACGGAGTATTTGTGTAATCATGTGCTGTAATCTCCCCCTGCTGAGCGAGTAGATCTGAGAACAGCGTTGGCAGGAAAAGTGTGGGGCCGAAACTAGTACCTTTTAAAAACCCTCGCTACCAGTCCCTTAACGGCATGGATGGCGAGATCCCCCCCCCCCCCCCCGCTATTACAAAACAGACAACACATTTCCTGGATTGTTTATCTGAGTAGGGCCCGGCCAGGGCCCAGAAAGGAAGGACGGAGAACGGAACAACCCAGGACGGATCGGTCTAGTGCACTCATCCAGGTTTGCTTTTTTATTATTATCTTCCTCTTCTAAATCTGTAGACCAATCTCGTCGAGTGGAAGGTGCTTAGGTGACCCTCAATAATCGGATCTTGACAAAAGACACCGAACAAGACCTGGTCTTCAAGCCTAGTGCGTACTGGCAACAGATAAAAGAGAGGGCCGAACATATTGTGCATCGGAAAGAATCTCGTACCCAACGAGTACGGTCAGATGATACTACCGTTGTTGTGTTAGTACCCTTTTGGTGTGTGGTGAATGGTTGATTGGTTGGTGGCCTATCGGCTAAGCTAACTATCTAACTACCGGGCAGAAAGCGAGGGCGGTCAGACACGTAACCCGATGGGTACCCCTCCCTCCTCGAACGAGCAGATGTCCGGATCGAAAGCTCTAAATACACAAGGAATCGCATACAAAATCAAGCAGATGAACAAAAAACCAAATAGCAGACAAACTAGTCGCCGATTATTGGCTCGCTGAATTAGCACGCCAGGAAAATCAACGGTACATAAAGGCATCGCTTTCCCATCCGAAGTAGGATGTAGATGATTGGGATCCATATTGATGAGGTGAAGGAAATGCCCATGCTTGAGTGTGCTCTGGATCTTAGTAGGTCCATCAGCTGGATTATCCTGGGAGCGTATTCCCTCGACGCTAACAAGAGCCAATGATTGTAGGTCCCGTATATGATGGTATCGTACGTCGATATGCTTTGAACGCTTCGTTCCCTCAGTTGATGCCAACGCCTGGGCGCCTTCGCTATCTGTATGGAGACAAATAGGTGGTGATTCTGGGGTAGCCACCTGCATTTCGATACACACACGGCGGAGCCATATGGCTTCTTTCGCTGCCTCTTGACACTGCCATATACTCGGCTTCGTTACTGCTCGTCGCGACGCATGTCTGTCGCTTTGACTGCCAGGATATAGGGGATCCTTCGTACAGGAAGATATACCCCCCCCCCCCCCGATTGACTTCCGGCCCGAGTTAGGGCCAGCCCAGTTGGTGTCCGAGTAACCGGTTGGCAAGTAGTTGGTTGTCGATGATGTTGAGGCAGGGCCATAGGTGAGACCGTTCCAGCATTTCTTTCGTTGGCGCGGTGTTGAAGCGAGCTAACGTTCCTGCCGCTTCAGAAATATCAGGGCGAGTTTTAATTGCGAGCCATTGCAGTTTACCAGTTCCCTGCTGGTATTCACTGATGATTATGAATTTATTAGGCTCATCATCCACCACGAATCCTTGTGGTAGAGGTGTTGTCTGAGGATTGGCATTGTCAAGCCTGAATGATTGGACAAGATCCTTGATAAACTCGCGCTGGAGTTAGTTGATGTGTCCATTGACGAATTCTACTTCCATACCAAGGTAGTACGTCATATCACTAGCATCTTTGATTTCCCACTCTCTGGCTAGAGCGTCCTTCATCCATTCAATATCTTCGATCGCGTTCAGCAACGAGTTGAAAGTCGTCGACGTGGGTGGTGAGATATAGGTGTCGACGTTCTTGGTGGATGAATAGGCCTGAATCGTACGAGCATGTACGGAAGCCTAGACGATGAAGTGCGACGGTAAGAGTGTCATACCAAATACGTGCGGCCGGAACCAGGCCATATATCAATTTCTTCAATCGCCATATTAATCCTTCGCCTTGCTCAAACCCGTACGGTTGTCGCATATATATTTCATCTATCAAATCGCCATTCCAAAAGGCTACAGCGAGATTTGAGTTTTCGCGATTTCCATCCGAATGCAGCGGCTAAAGCAAAAAGTAGTCGGGTAACTGCTGTGGATACCACTGGGGCATATTTGCAGTAGTTATACTGCATATCATCCTTCTCGGAATATCACAAGAAGTGGCGCCGTCAACATAGGCTACAAAGCCTTTTGCAGGGCGTATCATGGCATCGTCAGATGGGTTGTCGTCCGAATAAGGTTGGATGGGAGGAATCTTCCCATTGGTCGAGGAAGTGAGTGACGTAGGTTGGAGAGTGAATGTTGGATCAGTAAGTGAGATATCCCCTTCATCTACTTGTCCGTTTGTAACATGGATTATCGAGTCCTTGTCAACACTCCATACTAACTGATTCGTACTCGATAGGTTGGTCAAAAGTAGACCGTACGCTCCGCGCGTGTCCATCTTGTCAGATGGTTTTTCAGTACCATGGCGGTGATACCATATCTTCGCCCCGAATGGGCGATAAAAGGAGATATCCATCGGACGGTTCTCCCACGCTTCGGCGGGTAAGTAAAACGGTGATTTCTTGATATTCTCATCCAAGATATTGCCGTCGGGGGTAGAGTCATTGAAGAGTGGTGTTGAAGTGGGCAGATAGTTGGCCTTTTGGGTGGTATCCATCAAGGCTTCTAGCCAAAATCGATGAGGTAAGCCAGAGGCGTATAGAACTGCCCTAGTTCTCTCCAAGATAATTTGAATTCCTCGTTCACTGACACCATTTTGCCAGGGTGAATATGGAGCTGATGGCTCCGTCTTTATGCCTGCCCATTCGCGCGGATTCTTGAAGAACTCGCCATCTCCGCGCGGGTAGGCCGTTTCATATCCGAGACGTCGAAGGAAATCCATATGGGTACGGATGTGATGATTGGGATTCGTACGATTCTCCAAAGGAAAAGCCCATCTCATCCGCGTCGCGTCGTCGGTCATTTGTATTTGCCATTTGCAGGTGGAACGTCATCGCCTGATGGCAGGCCCAAGGTTTGCCCGCCTCCAAAGATGTCGACGTGTAATCGTCGGCCAGGGCACGTGGTCCTAGAGGTAGGATCAGTACCCATACGTCGGGTGGTCTTCGCTCGTCGACAAAAATCACAGATAGGGAGGAATTTCTTCCCTTGAATATTAATTCGTCCAACTCGGTGGAGGTATTGCAAATCATGTTGATTCATATGAGATAGGCGATGATGCCATGTCTCAATAGATGCTGATGGTGGTCGATTTGGCGTCAAATTACGTGATTTATTCTCCGGCCGATCATTCGCATCATTAACCACATTTATCGCTCCTGTCTCCTTCTCAAGATGACTAAACATGCCTTTGTCTGTTGTTCGAGAAATCAGAAAAGATGCTGATTTATCTGGAGTGATGATTTGAAATCGGTAAGGCTTTTCATCAGTCAATTTGATATGAAAGCCTTGATCCTCAAGCTGGTTAAAGGATAATAGATGAGCATGCAAAGTAGGAACATGTTGGGCATTCTTCAACTCCACCATGTGCTCTCCAATTGGCAGTTTGATAGTCCTGACTCCTTCAACGCGATGAGTACTGCCATCAGGAAATTCAACAGGTGATGCCATAGTCAATGGCATATAACTGTTAAATGCAGACTTAATCATTGTGGATAGTCCATGTGGTTCCTGTGTCCAATATCCAGTCGTCTGATCATCTCACTGGATGGACTATATTGGCAGCACCAGTTATGCCTGTGATAGGCTTTGGTTGATTACCATCACTAGATGATGTGCCATTCGATGGAGGATTCTCCTTTGGTGGGCGGAGCTCTGGGTGTAGTACCCAGCATCGTTCAACTTTGTGATATCCTCGCTTGCAATGAGGACACAGTTGTGATGACTTTGATTGCTTGTTGGACGGTTTCTGGGGTGGAAAAGGGTCCGATGAAGTGCCTGTGATTGGCTGACTCTTCTTGTCCCCCCCCTTGGATGGTTGATTATCTATTTGGGGTGTGTGGCCCCAAGGTTCCTGTCGATAAATTGTGTATGACAGGGGTTTGTAATGGCCGGGTGCGGATGGTGTACGACTCTTCAATTGGTCGATTATCGCGGCCATATCAATCCCATGTGAGTGATTCCTCTTCGATTGAATGAAGAGGTGGTCTAGTTGGGTGCGCATGAATGAGCGCTGATGTTCACCCAATAGGATTATACCAATGTCATGGCAAACTTCCGAAATCGGATAGTCCTGTCGCTCTAATTCAGTAGAGATTCTCTGCCATTGCCGCATCATCGCGTTATAATCGCCCTGTGGCTTCAGATTCAGAAGCATCTTCACCAAAAGAAGGCGTTTTTCGGCAGGTGATATGCCATATATCGTGTCCAATCGGGACAGAATGTCGGACGGTTGCTGTGTATGGTCCATTTGGACCTGATCGGCGATATCTGACGTCAAACAGTCTAATATCCGTTTATGCAGTAGCTGTTTGGAAGTTTCAAATCGGATCTGTTGAAGGGAAGTCGCCTTCGGTACAGTGTCCGGTTGGAGTAGGATGTCTCGGGCACCCAAATAATCAGCATCAAACAATATGCCTTTTCGCCAATCAGAATAATTATCTCGTCCGTGCAGTTTCTTGGTCTCTCGCCAATATGTCTGTGCGAGCTGTCTCAGGCGTTGTTCTTCCCTATCCAGCATTGATTGGCTATCCTTTTGCTCAAACAGTTTGGACAGCTGATCAGCTAGGCGGGAGTCTGTGAAGGATGTGTTGGCAGTCATCTGTGCCTGGCGGAGTTCTAACATCTCCTCATCCTTCTGCTCAAGTCTGCGCCATAATTCCGCAATGAGCTCGTGGCTAGACTTCTTAGCAGGTCGTTGAGCAGCTTGGGTAGACTGCTCAAGCCTTTCGGACGCTTGAGGCCTTTCCGGAGCCTTTTCCCGATGAAAGTCTTGTTCTTGGGGCTGGGGGATTGATTGGTTCCTCCCTCGAATCGGTGTCGATGGTGTGTCGTCAGGGAATCCTCCCTGAGTAGTCGTCTCGTCGACGGGGTAATCGCCTGGAGTAGGCGTGGTGTGGTCGTCAATATCCATTGAATCAGCATGCTGGTGGCTATCATGCTGGATATTTTGTGGGGTTGGCACCTAAGTAACTGGTGCCATCTTAATCAAATAGTCTGCTTGTTCGAGGAATGGCAATGGGTATGGGTAGAATGAATGTGGCTTGTGAATGATTTTTAGATTGTGTCTTGCAGCATCCATTAACTCTAATCCACCTTCTTTTAGATTGCGATTTAGGGCGATGCGAGCATGTCCGACAGATCTCATTAGGGTGAAAGGCTAACAACTTTAGCCCCTCTGGAAACAATCCAAAGTGATTAAGACCCGGGCGCTACTTTTGTTTCGAGTGTACAATAAGGTGGCCTATGAAAGAAAGTAGTTTCCGGAGTACTCCATACTCCGTACACCAAGGCAAATACACCTTGAACACTTCCAACTTGTTTGTGCATAGAATTGGAGAATTATTAATACTTATAAATATTGCATTCAGAGTGCATCCACTTTCCGGCGCTTCCACTTGCCTTTCTGTATCTCTGTGATCGGTATCGTCATTATGCTCTGGTATTCATATGTATTGCATATCTTGACTGTAGCACACACAACCTTTTAGCTTCTTAGTATCAATATTCCACTTATCGACTTATCGATTTATTGAATAATAAGAATACAACAACAAAATGCCCGGAGACAAATCGAACACAGCTGTCGTCGTCCGCGTCCCCGACGGCCAATCCCCAAAGCTTTCTAAAGAGGACATCCGGATCCCATCCCCGGAATCGAACCAGGTACTTGTTAAGATATCGCATGTTGCGCAGAATCCTACTGATGGTATGCACTCTCCTCAAAATCCCGAGAATATCATTAGGAATTGGGAAAGCTGGGTAATTTGTGCTAACACCATCCAGTCCAAGCCTTCGACTCCAACGCATTAGGCGACGGAGCCGTCCTCGGATGCGATTTCGTCGGTGAAATCGTTGAGCTGGGAAGTGGTGTTACCCGCTATGTGAAGGGGGATGTTATTGCGGGGTTGGTGTGGGGAGGTATGCACCCTTGCCCCTCTTTCGGGGTGAATAAGTACTTATTCATGTCGTATAGGTGAGATCAAAGGCCTAGGCGGGTACAGCCAGTACTGTCTAGCCGACGAACGCATCTCGTTCAAGGTCCCTGGCGCTCTTTCTCGTGAACATGCTAGTACTGTTCCGCTAGCATCGGCAACGGCGTGGCTTGCACTGTTCTCAAAGGATTGTCTTGCCATTGATAGGTCAAGCGGTGCTACTGTGTTGGTTTGGGGTGGTAGCTGTAAGTCCCGTCTCCTGTCCTTATCTTTTACAATCAAAACACAATGTTTACATGGATAACAGCAAGCGTCGGCCTCTACGCCATCCAACTCGCCACAATTACCGGCCTGAATGTAGTAACAACATGCAGTCCCAAACACGCCGATCTGGTCCGCTCCTACGGCGCCAAGCACATCTTCGACTACAAGGATCCGCAGGTCGTTGAGAAAATCAAGAAAGCCGCCCCTGGTTTGAAATACGTCTTTGATACGATCGGGCAGTCGACTTCGTCTGCGACTGCTTCGAATTTACTCGCTGGAAACGGGGGTCTTTGTACTGTGCGGCCTGGGAAGGCGAACACGGAGAATGTGGCCGACGGTACCAAGGTTACTGATGTGTTGGTTTGGACGGCTTTCTTGAAGGATCATGCGTATGGGGAGTTTAAGTGGCCTGTATGTTCCCCTACCCTTTTGCCCTTACACTTTCGGAGGGTAAAGCTTGAATTTCGGATTGAAACTAACATGATCTAGGCTTCGAAAGCGGATCACGAACTCTGCAGTGAGCTGCTTGAGAAGGTCCCCGAGTGGTTGGATAAAGGTGTTGTTAAGCCTAGTAACCCTAAGGTATTGTCTGGTTTGGATAAGGTTGGCGATGGATTCCAGGAGTATCGGGATGGGAAGATTTCGGCTTATAAGATTGTTTATAAGGTTTGAGGTGGCATTTTGGATATAGATAGGAGGGAGAGCGCTACTTTTGTGAATGAATAGATTAAAGTGTCTGGTAGTCGTTATGCAACCCTGTATACAGTGGTTACAGCTTCCTGGTGGAATTGATGACTGTCTTGGATTCTTTAGTCTGAATTAGAGAAAATGTTTGAAAATTTCGATTGCCCTGGAACAGTTCAATATCTTTTCTTTTCTTTTTTTTTTTTTTTTTTTTTTTTTTTTTTTTTTTTTGAT
>JBDODB010000457.1:0-12403 GCA_039880865.1 Aspergillus proliferans
CTTTACAATTGAGAAGCTGAATGAGGAAAACGCTCGATACTGGTTCTATGCAATGGAAAGTCAGTTGAAGGTCCAGTTTGCATGGCAGGCGATTGAGTACTACTATGAAGTAGGAAAGGAAGGATATAACCAAATCCGAAATGATCATATGAAATGGATGAAAGTGGATATGAAGGCGGATATGATTATTCAACAAGGCCTCACTCCCACCATCATCCTGGAGATCAAGGACCTGCCAAATGTCGGCGTGAAATGGGATTACCTGAAAGAGACGTACCTGAAATCATCAAATGTGATGAAGGCCATGCAGTTAATGAAGATGGCCAATTGGCACCAAGGCACCAATGTGAATGCCAAGGATGCTTACCGCGAGATTGAGCAATTGGGACGTGAATTAGTCGATATGAATGGCAGTAAAAATATTGAAATTGATGAGCTAGTTGTGATTTGGTACCTTCGTGGCCTGCGGGAAGAGTATGTGATGCTCAAAGGGACCGTGATGAGCTCAAATGTTAACCTAAATAAGAGTTATGTACTCAAACAAGCGATGGATTTCGACCAGTTATGAAGCGAACCGACTGAGAAAGGATCACGAGCTCATCATCAAGGAAAAGGCATGAGATGCTTTGTTTGCAGAAAGATTGGGCATAAAGCGAGAAACTGCTCGAGCAAACAAGATGATGATAGTGATGATGCTGGTGCTAATAGTGGCAAGCATCAAGGCGGTTCCAAGGGCCAAAGAGATGGCCGGAATCGAGACCGGAAGAAGAAGGGCCAAAAACCGGTGAAATAAAAAGGCCAATCTGCTGAAGACCATGAGGATTCATTTGGTGATATCTCTGAGGAGGAATCTGGTGCGCGTGTGATAGAAACGCTAGAGGCGCCAGATGATCCAGAAGAGCCTGAGACAGTGACACATGTAGCATTCATTAGGGAAGATGCTCACCGAGCCAATGATGATCTGATGAGATGGTGCTTTGACAGTGGAGCAACAAGTATGTGTACAGGGAATAAAGAGATCTTTGAACACATGGATAAATGCCATGGAACTCTCATTATCGCGAGCGGCATATGAATGCCCATTGAAGGGTGCGGAATAGTGAAGTTCAGCCTACCAAGGGGCTCAGAAGTGAGATTGGGAAGTGTCATATATGTGCCAGGACTAACAGAGAACCTATTGTCTCTGGAAGCACTTCATCTTGCTGGATTTGAATCAAATGGTTCTATAAAAGGATATGAGATCAGGAAAGATGGAAAGGTTGTTGCAAAGGGAAAGAGAATTGGATGAACTACCTACCTTGACACAGTTAACCACGTTGATGCTTTACTAGTTGATTCAAAGCGCATAAATCAACATGCTCGCTTAGCACTGTCAGCAGATGAAGAGACAGCTATGAAGCAGAAACTTATTCATCGCTGCCTAGGCCATCCAGGAAGGAACTGATTCAACAACTGTGTTGAATGGATGGATATGGACAAGCTAAAGATCAACAAGCGAGACTGACTGCTGGATGACAACTGTGAGGTATGCGTCAAATTGAAGCAGGTGAAGAAGCAGAGTCATGTTCCAATTCCACAAGCAAAGAGACCACTGCAGCGCGTCTATATGGACTTTTGGGGTCCAAGCTGAGATAGCATGGGTGGAGAGAAGTATTATCTCTCACTGATCAATGATTGTACACGTTTTTCATGGATGTTCATCAAGATGGATCGAAGAACTGAGAACATTATACAGATGCTAGAGGGATGGCTGCGCTGAGTTGAACGACAAGCAGGCAAGATGCTATTGGTCATACAGACTGATAATGCTGCTGAAAATGCTGCTGAATTCATTGCATTAAAGCCATGGGGGGAACATAAGGGCATTGAATTTGAGTTCATTGAGGCCCATACTCCTCCACAAAACGGCGTTGCGGAACGGTATAATCAGATCATTTTGGAGATTGCAAGAGCCCTGCTATTTGATGCAAGAATCAGTAAGAAGTACTGGGAGTATGCAGTTGTTACCGCCAATTACCTGAGAAATTGGACAATCCTTTTGAAAGAAAGCGCAGAAAAAGGAGGTGAGGATAGAATGCCATATGAGCTATGGCATGGTCACAAGCCAGATTTGACTCATTTGAGAGCTTGGGGCTGCCATGTGTTGTACTACAACAAGCCTGACAACAAGCTGGAGAGTCGTGTGACCGAAGGAACATTTCTGTTATATGGGAAGAGTGATAAGCAGTTCCTTGTACTGCCAAAAGGGGGCCAAGGATTGAAGTTGGTGACAAACCCTGAGTTTCAGGAGCGAGAGGATGGCTATCTGAGCCAGAATGAGGTGTCAATGACTCAGCCAATTGAACCAATGACCAAACCGACACCAATGGCAGTTGATAAGCCTATTAATGTTGTGCCATCTACCGAAGCGCCTGCTCAAGAACCCATTGAGACGCCTGAAGTGCCCGTGAATGATGAGCCAATGAATGATTTGATACAGGAGCCAAATGAGGCTGAAATGGGCAAAATGAATAAGCCAGGTAAACCGTTGGATACTGGCGAGATGGATAAGCTGATGAAGCCATCAGACGTGCAGCCTGAAGGGGAGGACTGCACAGGAGAAGTGCAAGAGAAGAGCACCCCAGAGGCTAGAAAGGATGATAGACTGGTGAATGAGATACCAAAGGAATCATCCAGGCCTGAGCTGGCTGAGGAGAAAGATGATGAACACCACCAGCCTGAGCCTGCAAGATAACAGCATTCAGGACATATTCATCAACCATTGATGCAGATGATGGAGAGTCTGGAGAATCAGCAGCCACGCGGCTGAAAGCGCAGACCTGAAGGGGAGGATGATGGTGATTGTCCAGCTCAGCGTTTACAGGCCAACTTGGCAAGATTGGCAGTTGCTACTGAATTGCTGATTGGAGACTGCAAATATGAGATTACTGAAAAGGCGCGTACAACACAAGAGAAGGCCGGAATTCAGATACCAAAAACATACAGCGAAGCCGTCAACGATCCAATATATGGCTCAAGATGGAAGGAAGCAATTCACAAGGAATTGAGCGCCTTAGTGAGCTTTGGAACTTGGAATGTCATACGCCGGAAGGAAGCTGAAGGAACGATTTCATCAACTAGATGGGTGTTTGATGTGAAACTAGGCCTGGATGGCCGAGTTGATCGCTTCAAAGCCAGGCTGCTTGCCAGGGGAAATGAGCAATCAGATGATGATTTTGATGAGACCTTTGCGCCAGTATTTCGACTAGATAGCCTGCGAATTTTGGTGGCTATGGCGGCCCAGTTAGGCCTGTTGCCGCATATTCTTGATGCTAAGAATGCATTCGCTGGTTCCGACCTTGATAAGCCCAACTGCATGGAGATCCCAGAGGGATTGCAGGATTTTGATCCAGAGGCCAGCAATGGGATGGTACTGGAGCTGAAGAAGTCATTATATGGATTAAGGCAGTCCGCTAATCTATGGCATTGAAAGATTAGCGATTTCCTGAAGAAAATAGGCTTCAAATCAATTACCGCGGACCCTAGTGTTTTCATCAATGACAGGGGTCTGATTATCACTGTGTATGTGGATGACATAGTGATATTTGGCAAGAGTGCCAAAGATATTGATGCAGTGAAGCGGAAACTCAAGGAGTTCCACCCAATGACTGATTCAGGATTAGTCGAGAAGCTATTGGGAATCCGATTCACATGGAGGAATGATGGGTCTATTCGACTAGACCAGGAGTCCTACGCCCGTCAGATTCTGGAGGAGTTTGGCATGGCTGATTGTAACCCTGCTAGCTCACCAATTAGTCCAAGCATGCTGATACATTCATTCAGTGATAGTCCATGCTTAGGACGGAAGGACCACAAGTTATTTCGGAGGTTAATTGGACGGTTGATATTCTTGGTGATTGCCACTCAACTTGATATCGCCTTTGCAGTTAATCAGCTGTCTCAATATCTCGCGGAGCCACAAAAGGTCCATTTAGCAGCGGCTAAGCATGTGCTTCGATATATCAAGGGCACTATAGACTTCGGTCTAACCTTTGGTGCCAAGGGGAGCATTCAAAAGGGTTTAACCGTGTATGCAGATTCTGCATACGCAAATTCGGCAAAGAATCGGTCGACTACCAGTTTTATATTCCTGATTGATGGAATGCCAATTGCCTGGACGAGCAGAAAGCAGTCTGTTACTGCTCAGAGTTCAACAGAGGCGGAATATGTGGCCGTGTCGGAGGCAGCCAAGCAAGTGATTTGGATTAGGCACTTTTTATATGCGATTGGGAAGGGTGCCATCTACCGCGATTCACCGACTACCATATATGAGGATAATCAGGGAGCCATCAAGATTGCCGACAATCCGATTAATCACCCGAAGACGAAGCATATAGCGGTTCGGTATCACGCTATTCGAGACCACATGGCAAACGGCGAAGTGCGCCTAGAGCATCTACCCACGGATGAGATGATCGCGGATGGTTTGACGAAAGCTACCAACCGTGTCAGCCAAGGACGATTAGTCGAGGCCTTGGGGCTCGCTTAATTAAGCGAGAGGAAGGGTTTCAACACCTACTAATTCATGAGCGTTCAACACCGCTATAGATTGCCAGACTGTTATGCTTTTGATTGATTGATTTCGCGCGGTATTGAACGAAGGGGAGTGATAAGGAATAATGTCGGACCGATTAGGCAAGTTCCGCCGGTCCGATGATATAGGCCAGCGTAGATAGACAAGCACTCAAGCACTCAAGCACTCAATCAGCTGCGTACATGCACATACGTTCGTTAGGCAATATACCTCTTTCGTCCAGCTAGTCCTCTCCATATAGACCTCGTTAGTCCGGAATAATCGACTCCCGATTTCCCCTCTGAGCTACGATCCGAGAGACCCCGCTTCAGATATCTCGTGTTAGTACCCATCGGGTCACGTGTCTGACCGCCCTCGCTTTCTGCCCGGTAGTTTATATAGTTAGCTCAGCCGATAGGCCATAAACCAATCAACCATTCACCACACACCAAAATCTCGTGTGGGTCACGTGCCAGGTCACGTGCATAGATGGCGGCCCAGCACCGTGACACTTTTAGGGGTTTAAATGGTTTATTTGTCTGGTATTCAAGCCATGATGGGAGTGCTTTCCAATATGAGACTATAGATAAGTAAAATTTAGGTGTAAATGTTGCTAGTGAGTGTATTTGCGCTTTACCTATTTAGTACATTTACCAGTGGCCATCCTGAAGCGGCGACACCAGGACGAAAATGCCATGAAAATGTACCTTAAAAGGCCACGACGTTTTGTGGCCTTTCCGGCGTCAACCAGAGTTACTCTCTCATAACTGTCAAAGCCAACATGTGACCAAAACATGACCAACGCCGGCTGAAGGCCACATTAGCACCAGCGCCGCCGGTTCCTGATCAGCTCCGATCTGCAGCACTGCCGACACGGACAGCCCGATCTCTTCGATCACAAAGGAAGGCGTCTTGAATACGACGGAGTACTCCGTTTCCCACAGACCCAAAGCCAACAAGCCAACACCAACATTACTCCGTGCACAACAACCCATCAGTTTCAGAATTTCCAACGGAGGACCCGAAGCGACTCCATCCCAACAACTTAACCCCCCAGCGAGCGAGCGCTGTTAACCGCCGACTCCACCAGCAACAATCACAATCACAGGCAGCCGCTTTTGCTTTCGCTTCGCGCTGCGCTGCTTCACTGCATTTTCCCCTCTGGCGAATGAATCGCCATTTCCGCCCTGTCGCATTGTTTGCCCATCGTGGCCGTGTCAACTCAGTGGACTGACTCGTTTTCCAATCACCGCCCAGATTCGCCCTGTCGGGTTTACCCTGGGCTTTAGTGGCGGATCAGAAAATTGAAAAAAGCGGGGATCCACAGCTCGGCTCCAGTGTCTGGTCAGTTAGGACTCGAATTGCGCAAAGTACGGAGACGCCGCGCAGGATGCTTTTACTATGTACTCTGTATGTATGTTCCGTACAAGGTACGGAGACATAAGACAAACGCAAAAAACGGCGCCCGTGAACAGACCCCGATTTGGCCCTGCGGATAGCGTTCCCCGGAACACGGTGGATCGGGGGGTTTCTGTGCAATCGGGGCTTTTGTTTGGGAAGTCAAGAATGGTAGGAATGGCTCGGATCGAACCTTCTCGCCCTCCATAAAGATATCAGGTTAAACGGACGGCAGAATGAAGGATGGGTTTGGATCTGAGCGCTTTCGGCCGGGTTTTGACAAATTTTGATATACGAAGTACGGAGTACGGGAGATACGGGATTGTCAAGGGATTTTAGGATGATCGTGTTCGTCCTAGTGGAAAAAGCATCTACTCGGACGGTCTAGACAACTGCGAGGAAGGTGAAGATTCAGGGAGTCCACAAAAAAATTATCAAGATCCTTTTTTACGGTTCCGGGAATCATGTCTGGTGCTGTGCAGAGTATATGATGCCCCGAAGTGACTGAAGAAGCTGTCACTGCCAAATAGCTGGCCAGCACAGCTAGACGTCTCGAGTCAGATGTGATGCTTTTTCTCCATGGGTTCACGGAGCTATGATAGGAAATGAATGCGATGAAGAACCTGTCCGTGCACGTGATCGGCCATCACGTGGGATGCGATATTTGGATGGCCATTACTCCGTGCGGAGTATTCAATTGAAGAGAACAAGAATAGCAGAATGACAAATATCAGATACTAGTACTATGGACAAGAAAAAGAGAAGGGGCATACATGGACAAAGACCCGGCATTGGTGCCCAGATCCCCGATGTCGCTGGCATTCGACTCAAGACCCGACAAAGTACGGAATCTGACAGGCAAAAAGGACAAGGAAGACCAAAAAAGAAAAGTACATTTCTTTTTCTTGCAGACTATTTTTTGACTTTTCTTTTCCTGCTGCGGTTCTGGACGAATAAGAGGGCTCATCACGGCGCTTTCTTTTTCAAACCCGGCGATCGCACCGGAGTCAATTCAATCAGAGCAATCAAATCCCTTAGGAGACTCCCTTTCTCTGTCTTTTTTCTTCAAAATGGAGACAATCCTGAGCCTAATCGGACGTGACAGGAGGCGATGTTCTGCTTTTTTTTCCCACGCGTTGTCCTTCAAAAGAAGCGCCTCGTGCTGTTGCCCGTGCTCTCGTGCTCTCGTGCTCTCTTCCTCTCTTGTTTACTTGCTTACTTACTAGACAACTGTCACTCTTTTCTTTCCTTTACTTTCTCTTTCTCTCGTTTTCACTTGCACGCGAGTCAACGTCGTTTGATTATTTTTATATACTCTGACGTGTTTGCGGATCGCCACAGTCACTGCCACAGCGTGTGGCGGAGTGGGTGCATACTAACCAACCCTCGTTGTCTTTATACGTCGTAGACCCTTTGGTCAGCTTGGGTTTGTTAGAGTTGGAGCTCACTATCTTTTGAGATATCGGGTTATTTAAAACCGTTTGAAAATCATTGATTGTGTCCACCGTTTGCCATACTATACCCTGTTATACCCCACAAGATACCCGTTGAAACCTCCCGGACCTCTCGTTATAATCGCCATCTGATATGGTATATGGACCTGAAATGACCCAAGAGTGTAAGTGGCAACTGTCACCCGTGATCCACAGAATGCGACACTGATCAAAAAGCAGAACCGTGATGAACACAAGACGGAATGATTCCAGATTCTGACCATCTCACACCCATTGACACTTCTTTTCTTTCCGAATTGGAGCCTGGGATAAGCCACACACTCGGGCTGTCATGTTGTACAAGTCTGATGGTGGCCGGTTCAGGCCGCGGTATCTCATGTCTCAAACCCGAAACACATCTTCAGTGACAGATTCGACAAAGAAATCCGATGTCTCGCCTATTTCACCATCTTCCAAGTCGCAGGCGACAGCAAGACAGACTCAGGCAGATCATTCATCGAAAACGAAAAGGTCATCGTTTCTTTCCAACGCCGAAGAAACCCGTCCAAACGCAGCATCCAGACAAAGCAGGAGCGATGTCCGACTATCACTGCTACCACGGCCGGCTGCCCAAAATCAGACCTCTAATGGCTCCCAGACTGCAAACCGGACTACGCAGTTAACCGTCAAGTTCGAGAAGCAGACGCCAGATGAAGATCAGCCGCGAAACATGCTCCGCAGAAAGGCCCCGACAATCGGGCAACCTAAGAAACCAAACGGCCAAGGACCGGAGAAGCTACGCGTCGTTATCCCGAATAGCTCTCGCCCGGGTCAATTCATGAATGCGACTCCGCGTCTATCGGCTCAGGGAGATATGGCCAAGAACAGTCCTTCCTCGTCCATTCAGCAGAGTCAAACCGTGAACAAAGATGCTGAGCCAGCGATCCAAGGCCCCAAAGAGCTGGCAAGTCTCAGGACAACGATTGACACACAGAATTTGCTTCCGCCTACGTTTGCATTGCATTCCGCGAGTAGTCTTTCCACAAAGTGCTCCGAGTCGCCGGGGATATGGAGTAGGGGCTCAACCCCAACTACTACGATATCCTCTTGTTCTCCGGGGGTCTTCTACTCCCCTAAGATCGGCCATTCGAGACATTTTAGTCCTTCCGAGACCAGACTTCCCGTATACTCACCGTTGACACAGATCTCCAGTCCGCTGAGCGAGTCGGACCGAAAATCGATTAGATCTCCCAGTTTGGACAAAGCAACGGCTTCGCTGGCTTCGCTTGTCAATTCGGAACAGGAGGAACCGCCAAGAAGCACGGATTCTCCAAGGTCGCATTTATCTCCCAAAAGTGCTCTGCCTCGAAGAACATCGGTTTATTCCAGTTTGCCGACACGAACGAAGGCGGATACCTCTCCTTCCGCACACAAGGATCAACAAGAATCCGAGAAAAACGTTGCGGAAACTTTAGGATCGCCAACGGTACCGAGCAAACTGAAGAATTCTGGGTCTGCGCCCTCCCGACCAACCAGAGACGGAACCGATCAATTAGAGTTGGAGCCATCGCCTGTGATCCGAAGCGATTTGCCTCCAAAAATAGTATCTAACCATAAGCGGCGGGAATCTGTGGAAAAGAACTCTACTTCAAAATCCTCAACACATTCTGCTACAGCCTCAACCGATTCGCTTAATACAAGAAGACAATCCCGAATCCCATCGCAGTCGACATCGCAGGCGATGTCGCAGAAGCCTCCACGAACATCATCGAAGGAACGATCGGAGAAACAAGATACGAAGAGCCCGACTACTCCATCATCCGCAACTACTAGGCGATTCGGTCTTTTCCCCAAGAAACCGAAACCGGAGAGCGACGCACAAGCCTCGGCGCAATACCGTCTACCTCGAAAAGGCCCGGCCGCGCGAACAGGCCACGAAGGGTATGGGAGATATGCCCAACGGGATCGGAGAATGAGCACTAGTAGCAACAGCAGTGCTACCAGAACGAGATCCACAAGCACCACTGAAAACACCTCCAAGCCTACCTCAAATCGCAAGGAGAGCCTCAAGAACAGACCGGACCTGGAGATTGACGACTTTCTGCGGAATCGCTTGGAACCGGTTGTTATCAGTGGTGGTGGTGGTGGTATGGATGGGAGACCGTCGTTGTTGCGGACACAGAGTGAACAGAGTGCCATGAGCGGTTGCAGTACGATATCTCCGTCGAATACCGCGCAGAATGTGCAGGGTGCATATTCAACTGCGTGCTCGACTGATTCTCTGGCTACTTTGTCAGCAACTGCGGGCGATCCGGGCATGAAACCGAGGACAAATTCCGAAGGTGGAGGCCAATCTCGTGCCCCAATTTCCAGACTAGGAGGCGCATTCCATCGTGCTGTAGCATCGCAACCATCTTTCTCTCGAACTTCCAGCCAATCTCGTTCAGAAAAACCACCAAACGCTCCACAGGAGAAGGGCAGAAAGAAGAGTTTCAGAAGTTTCTTCCAAAGGAGCCATTCCAAACCGCGCAAAACCTCGACTACTACTGAAGCACCTCCATCTTCCGCAGCTCAACTCCCCGCACAGGTCACTCCGGTATCAATCAACCGACCTGTTGCGCATTATGCTCTCCTCGATACCGACCCGGACTCTCTGGAAGATGTCATGCACGACATCGAGGACTCGCCACCAACAGACTACGATTATTCAGAACCCAGTCCACCGGTAGAAGTCCCGGCTGCTCTGAAAATACGGAAATCGACGTTGTTACCCTCGCCTCCGAGATTGCAGACTGAACTTAATGCTGGTTGGCAGTCTCCGCCGAAGGTGTATATGAACAAAGGTCCTGCGCCGTGCAAACCTGAACCTGAGGAGAAACCAGTAGCCAGGCGCCCAAGTCGACTGGCATCTATTGGACGCATTCCGCAGGTGATTTCGAGAAAAGACAGACAGCATATACCAGCGGCGCAGTCGTTCTCGAGACCTTTCAGTATGGCTGAGGCGCCTTCTCTGGCAGCGCCTGTGTTGAGCAATGGCTTCCAGATGCCAACATGCTCCGAGGAGATGGGAAGACGGCCTAGCGAACCAACTAGACTGGGTTTCGACCTTACCCAACCGTTTGGCGACCCTACGTACGGGGACGTTCTGGATCTTATTTCTGGGCCCTACTCCAATAACGAGTTCCTTCGATTTTCTCCTGACAAAAACTCGCCGCCGTCGTCGTTTGAATCTACTCCCGCAGTCACTGCTCCGGCTCCCCAACCTGACAGTGATCTGACCGACGACGAAGTCTGGAAGGAATACGACGACCTTATCGACGATGTTCTGTCGCCGATAAGCCCGAAAACGACTCTGCCCGATTTTGCCACCTCCGATGTCGAGGAGAAGCTTGGACTTGCGGCTTTGGCTAGCCAGACGCTGCAGAATGAGCTGGATGCCCCTCATCTTTCGACTCTTTTTGAGCAACCGTCGATTACTTTAAACCGAGCATCTCAATCCAGTGATGGTGGCTCCGTGCGGCTGCGCCGTTCTAGGATTGCTGCTGCATTGCGTTCTTCGTATGCTCCCTCGTCTCAGCCGTCATACAGTGATTTGAATGCTGCACAAGAGGGAGCAGCAGAAAGCGAAAAGGACCGTCCGTCATCGCCTTCCTTCAAGCCCGTGGAAGAGCAGCAGAGCTTTCCCCTCTCCCCGCTAAATCCCTCTCAGAGCTTCGAAGCATGTCGACAACGTAACACCATCCTATTCGACATCGCAGAACGTGATCGTGAAGGCCCAACCGCGCAAACCAACATCCGCTCCGGTTCCCTCATGACAAGCCGCTGGCTATCCTTTGGACGAGTCCTGTTCAGCCCGGCTCACAACCATGTCAAGTCCGGTGAACAAGAGCGCATCCTTGTGATTGATGGATTGGGCAACGATGACTGGTCGTTCTACTGCGCGCTGACATATGCTAATGCCGATGTGTACAATCTCCACGTTGGTCCGACTCCGGCCGCGTCCTCGCATCCAGCTGCCTGGCAACCGCCTACGAACCACCATACCGTTTACCATGCGGATCTTGCAGACCGGTTCCCGTTTCCGATGGGCCACTTCGCAGCGACTGTTCTGCGGCTTCCGGCGGCTTGCTCGGAGAGTGTTCAAGATAATGTCGTTTCGGAATGCAAACGTGTGCTGCGGGCCGGTGGCTATATGGAAATGAGCATAATGGACCTCGACATGGTGAACATGGGCATTCGCACCAGAAAGGCCGTCCGCGGTCTCAAAGAGCGCACATACGTCGCCGATTCTAGCATCAGCCTCAAACCAACTAGTGACAGCATCCAACGCCTACTCGGCCGCCACGCCTTCGACAACCTCCACCGATGCATGGTGCGCATCCCGGTAGCGGGAGTCATCACCCGCTCCTCCGCCTCGTCATCCTCTACCTCTTCCTCCTCCCTACACCCAACGATGTCCATCCCCGCCGCCACCCGCTCAGCCCCCTCCTTCGGACAGAGTCCTAATAACCCTTACACCACCAAACACAACAAACACGGCAAATCCCATTCCAACGACACCGACCTCTCCCTAGGCGACCTCCTATCCGACCCCGTCCCCTCCCCATCAAATGACGAATCCATCCGCAAAATCGTCGCCAAGGTCGGTCGCTGGTGGTACACACGGTGCTACGAGATCCCTGTCCTCCCGGATGGAGATGTTGATCTGCGGATTTGGAATGATAGGAAGGTGTTGAGGGAGTGTCAGAAGAAGGGGACGGGATTTCGGTTGTTGATTGCGCATGCGCAGAAGCCGAGTGAGGTTAACCGCAGGACAGCTAGCGTTTAGCTTGGTTTCTTTTTGGTTCTTGGTTTTTATTTGGCATTTCCTGTTTCTGGGCTTCCTCTTTTGGTTGTTTTTCTCATGAGAAAAGGTTATGATTATGATGATGAGATATGGTTGGTTTTTTGAGATTTTTTTTTTTTTTTTTTTTTTTTTTTTTTTTTTTTTTTTTTTTTTTTTTTTTTTTTTTTTTTTTTT
>JBDODB010000458.1:0-12270 GCA_039880865.1 Aspergillus proliferans
GGGCTACCTCGGGAACTCATAGGGACAAGAGGTTGAAAGTTAGCTATAGCCTCGAGTTCATGGAATATGGTCTGTCATAGCTTTAGGGCTCGATATGGACAATAAACTTGATTAAATAATAATAATATCCAAGAAGGAATACAGTGCCTCCACTTGCCATTTCAGTTCTATGGTGAGCTTCCTTGTGGGTGAAAGACAGTTCTTGTAACATAAACGTGCGAATCTAAAATAGAGACTAGATCGGCTGCGGTTTGGCATGCTGCATTTGTATGAGAGCGCGATTCTAGTAATTGTCTTCTCACTTTGGACGGAGAGTGCCAGGTAAGGCTGCGTATGAATACTTTGATTATAAATTACATTAAAGATACACAAATAATTGTAACGGGAGGAAGGCGAACTTTTGCGTCATGGACTTATGGTATACTGGCTTCTGTCCAGTGTTTGCTCGATCGAGAAAGGGGCCCAACACCCGACACCGAAAAAAGAGGTTTTCTTTTGATTCCTTTGCCTGGAGAAGCCGGGATCATCTTCTCCATCTCCAACAGAACTCGAACTATATCGTCACGTCTTCTGTAGAAGGCCACAAGAATTGGAGTATCACCGGTATCAGTTTCAGTGTTCGCACAAGCTCCGGCTTCACGTAGTAGTTTCACAATAGGCAGGTGGCTACGGGATGCAGCGATCACTAGAGGTGTACAATTACAATAATCCTTAGGGTCAGGCTTTATCCCTTTCGCAAGTAAAAGTCGCACGATATCCTCCGATCCATCGGTAGCCGCAAGATGCAACGCTGTCTTCCCATAGCAGCACTTATGCTCTGCATTGGTGTCAGGCATATCAAGAAGCAGCTCCACAAGCTTTGTGAACCTTCTATAAACAGCGGCCATGAGAGGAGTCCATCCTTTCTTCAGCTTGTGGTTACCATCCACCGCAGCATTGATATTGACATCTGGCCGAAATAAGAATAGAGACGCAGTTGTTTCTGATCCGTTATTAATGGTCCAGTAAAGCGGCGTGCGGCACTGTGCAGTTTTTCATGTTTGGATCAACGGTTTCTGTGGCGAGCAATCTCTTAACCACGGAATACTGGTCATTGCATCCAGCGTAGGCTATGGGCGAAAGTCCCGACTCGTCCCCCAAGTTGGGATCGATATTTTTCATTGAGAGTAGAGGCTTGACAATTTTCACTTGTCTGGAGTGGGCTGTCATTGCTAAGAACGTCGCACCAAATTGATAATGGGTCCTCCTATGAAGCTCCCGATATTGATCCTGATAAAGATATTGGGTCTTCTGATATTGGTTCTCCCGATGTTGGATATTTACGTCGACTCCTTTTTGGGTCGAACTGCTAATGGGAGCGCCTGGTGAATGGTGTCGATGGGGTCTCGAGAACTCGCATCCAACAAGTTACAAGTGCTTTCGTGAAAACATTCTATTACCATATTCAATGACTTCCTCTCTCTCATCAACCACCACAATTCCTCCCTTCTAATCTCAATCACTCTTGACCAAGTTCAACTTGTCCAATATCTCCTGTCGTGCTTGTAACATCTCCCGGAGCACTTCCATCTCAAACTCGACGCGCATCTTCTCATTCACCGTTTTTGTAGGATTGCTGGAATGGGCCTGGGCCTCCTTATTGCCACCTTTGCTGCCGCTGCTGTTGTCGTCGGTGTTCTTGGTAGGATTCGGGATCAAACCCGACACTATATCGCACAGCATCACAATCATTCCAATGAAAACGATACCAATCGCAATGGGGAGCATAATCTCAACGGAGAACTGAATGAAGAGCAGGATCGTCATGAAGAAGCGTTTGTAGAATGGGTCATTCTCTGATGGCAATTGGAAGGACATTATTGCGAGGAAATTGGGGGAGTTGGGCTGGCCGATGCAAGTTGATTGAGAGAAAGAAAATAGAGTGGGCAATTGTGTGAGAGCATGTGTAGAAATAATGCGAAGAAATGCATTGTTATTTAGGGGGGTATGTTTCAAAATCAAGGTATCTCCGAGTTCATTCTTCTGCCGCAGCACATGCATCTAAATCCAAATTTTGAGACTCATGGTTTAAAGAAAAATAAAAATAAAAATAAAAATAAAAATAAAATAAAATAAAATAAAAGCGCGCGTGGTACTAGGACATATTCCTGGAGATGTCCGGGGCGACTATGGCGCCGCACAAAGTCTCAACTGGTAGGTTCTGTATTTGGCATTATGTGTATTTCCAATTGATCATATCAATTTCGATATTAGAAATAGTTCAGAGGGAGCATAAGAGTGATTTGTCTTGTTTGATTGCCTGTCAGCACTTTGTGTCTCGTGATCGTGGCGGTGATGCTGGAGTCAGCCTCGTTCTTAATTTCCATGTATTTCTTTTGTCCAAATCGTGTTATCAAGCACTTGAAAACCAGAGAAGCAACTTCAATAAGCTATGTCCAGTATATTGCATATACTCTTGAGCTTTTTCCAACTTGGGCCTCACTATCATTGGAAGAAGGTCGAAGACCACCTGGACAACGCTACACAAAGTCAGTTTTAACTAAGATATCCCCTTTGATAGCAAGAGATGCAGATACTAATACAATTCAACCTAGACTCTGTTCTGAATGACCTACGAATAGCTCTCTTACCAAGAACCCGGCAGATTCAACATCTGCAGACATTATTTGACGCTTCATGCATCAAAGATAAAGGAACCCAAGAGTACTGTAAGAACACTTCTCCATGACTCTAATATCGCAATATCTGAACAAAATCGGCATATAAGACTGGACCCAAGAAAGTCTACAAAAACATATAGAAAAGGCCCACCCCGATGCCAGCTTCTCAGAAAGCGAGATTGCACTTTTGTGGCGATGCTTTTATTTCTCTGCCTATCACCCATTCCCAACTTCTTCTGAAATTGACGCCAAGATTGACCAAGATGCATTCGAGCGCGCTGTAACATTACTAGCAGCACAAGGAACCGATCTTCTAGGCACGTTGGAGGAAGGAGATTATTTCTGGTGCTCTGACAAGGACGCTACTTCCTTCCGCATGGCTAGCTTTGACAGGGTAGTCAGGAGCGCGACCTGTCCTTATCATGGTTATTCATGTTTATCTGCATCCCTCGTGGTCGATGTGATGGATGTTTTGGCCATGACGCAGCCTCAAAATGTGAACTTTACTCCATCTGCAGATCAGCTTGAGCCTGCAGCCCGAAAGCTTCTTGATGAAGGTTCTACTAGGAGGTGTCGTTGCCGGGCTGCTACTAAAGATTTGTCAATGCTCCTAAGTATTTTGCTACGGATGAAGCTCGAAAAGGCCAAATGGGGTCTTGGTTTTCATTTCGGGGGCTTTGACAAGGCTAATTCTAAGAATGAGAAACTTGCCAGAATTATGGTAGAGGACATAGGTCTGCCGATGGATTTTCATCCCAGCACAATGGATCTGCTGGTAAGTCCAATTGACACTTCATCGGGCATATCTGACTATTCCAGCCAAACCTACCGCTACGATTTCACCAGCTCTGGGCTGTTCTATTCCAACCACCGAAGACCACAAAAAACCAAGTACCAGAGACAACAAAAGCGCCAAAAGAAGAAATACCTGCACGAATCCTTCGAGCTATTTCATTATTCATCCCTCAACAGCAAATCCCCATCCGCTCGCAGACAGCATCCGCAGATATGAGGATTGCTTTAGATCCAATTACACAGGGATCAGATAACGTGCGCGCATCATTCTTCAAGCTTCTCGTAAAGACACCATGCCCATTTCTCATGCTCTTCACTGGGGACGACGTGACATCCTCGACATCAGAAACAGTCTTTGGGGCTTGGTTCGATCCCAAAGCCATTTCGCATATCTTTTTCCAGCTGCAGCCACAGTTCCATCTTATTCGATGGAATGGTTCTCAGCCGTTACATCTTATGGAAATTTTCAGTATAGAGAATGGAGATTCTTGGTCGAGCGATGGAGCTTATCGAATTGGTCATCCAGAGGGTCAGAAAACTGGCTTATGGGTTGATCCGGTGTGTCGAACGGCAACGTTGAAGTATTGTCTCGGTGAAGGGTATAAAGACGGCTCGGGTGAGGGCGCTGAAAGTCTAAATGTCAGTGTTAGGGCTTGTCGGTTCAGCGTCTTTCGCGTTCTTGGACGTGTGTGATCAGGGATACTTGGTTTAGTGACATATCCCAAGCCACAATTCTGTCCAGTGTGTACACGCAAAGTCACTGCAAGTTATTGCTATCATAAAGGGTCATAAGCTAACTAGTACTCGAAAACCGCCATATCAATCAGTAAATATACACAAACTCATCATTCTCCCGATCCGTCAGGTCCAAAAACGCATTATCCCCAATCTGCTGCTCCCCATCCTCCCGATCCTCCTGATCTCCCTCCTCTTGATATTGATCCATCATCGACCGATCAACCATCTTAGCAGGCTTCCCGTTCCTCACCCTCCGACGCTCCTGCATTCTATTCAAAACAACAAGGTTACCCCACTGTATAAGTACCACAGCGACCAAAGCCACAAAGATCCCCAAACACGCCCGGAGACCGGGATGGTAGGCTGGGGCGTCTTTTTCACTGAATAGTAAGGGTCCGACTATATTCCCCGCCGAGGTAGCCGCGTTGAAGAGACTCATGACGACGGATTTCTTCGTTGTGCCCGCGGTGTTACCCACGATCCAAGTGACGATTAGTGGATTTCCACCGAACAAGAACGCAAGCAGATAATATCCCGCCAGCAAAGCACCCTGCACAGACTGCGTCCTTGGAATAGCATAGAGAATAGCCAACCCCGCAACAACAGGAAGCATAAACGCCGCCAGAATCGCTGCCTTAAGCCGAGCCTTCTGCGCCAGGTAACTCGCGACCAAAATCACAATCAACTGCAACGCCCCGAACGGCATGTTGAGCAATGTAGTTTTGTACTTGTCGAACCCGAGGCCGCTGAGGATAAGCGGGCCAAAAACATTGGTCACGCTTGCGCCGATGTTCAGTAACATGGCCATTCCGATCCAGAGGTATGTTTTCGGCTCAAGACCTGCTTCTGCAACATGCGTCATGCGGAACTCGCGGTTTCCTGTACCGGTTTGGTTTGCTCGGAGGCGTTCCATTGCCTGCGGTTTTTCTTCTTCTGTTAGGAAGCGTGCGGAGGGGATGTCGTTGTCGAGTTTCCAGTAGATGAAGGGGGCGGTTATTACTGTCACCAGGCCGACGAAGAGGAATATACTGTGACAACATGAGATGGTGTTGTTGATTCTGAAGGGTGATACTTACATCTGCCATGGAAATAGTACATGCGATTTAATATGGCCTAGTCCGTACGAAAGAGCGGCTGCAACGACTGTCGCAGCGCCATTGGCGCTATACCAAGCAGCAATGCGCAAAGGCTGCTCAGCGCGACGATACCACTGGCTAGTAATAATGCTGAATAGCGGAAGACAACCAGCTTCGAAGAGGCCGAGGAGGAATCTATCAACAATTAATCAAACTATCCTTTTTCAAAACTCGACAAAAACATATACCTAGTAGCCATCAACCCCCCAAAATTATGACACGCCGCCATCGCCGCCTGCGCAACCCCCCACCCAAAACACAACACCGGCATAAGAATCCGATGCGGCACCTTCACAATCAAAAACGACGAGAATGGCTGCCACGCAAGTTGGGCAATCGGCGCAATCGATCCGATAAGCGAGTATTGGTTCCCCGTGAGATGTGCATCTTCTTGCATGCCGAATGTGGCTCCATATCCTAGGACCGTTTTATCCAGGATCTGGAGGAAGTAGACCCAGATTAGGATGAGGAGGATGACGCGGTCGGTCTTGCGGCGGATGCGCTTGCTGTCTTCTTCGGTGAGAGGGATGCGGACGAGGCTTGTGGGGTCTATATTGGGGGGTTTTATGGGGGGGTTGTTTTCGTGGTGGGTTGTTTGGGGTTTGTTTGCCATGGTATGCAATATATTAGATTGCGGTAGAGTAGTGGTGTGTGAAAAGTTATGGTTAAGCCAGTTTATATACAAGCACAGGACTTATCAACTCCTCATGAACAGACTTGAATCTCTCAGATCGACAGCGAACCGTGCGACACTCCCGCCAGAGTAGGGCTTCCCCGCAAAGTCACCCCCACGCCCCCCGGATCCCCAGATCCGGGGAGGTTTGACAGCACCCCCACGTTTTTGACCTCCGATGCGACCTGCAAACATATTGAGGTTGAGAACTGATTATCCAGACATTACACATCCTGCGTGCCAAGTACCAACGCATCCATGGCATATGGTGATATCGATCGCTGCCCGGACTCTGGTAAGTCCCCTGGTATAACTATTGTTAATGGGATGACCTTGAAACAATTGCATCACCAATGAGCCCACCAGGTTCTCTTTGGAAGGGACGGAAAATGTGCGGCAACTACGGAACCAAGAAAAAGAAATGTTAGGAAAGAGGGGAAGAGGTGAAGAGGAGAATTGTGTGCTGTATATATGATTCATTTATAGCCTTAGCCAGCATCCTCGAGTGATAATTCAAAACCATGCCATACAGCGTGGGGTCAACATACCAAGTCAATACGAAAATCATTTTGCCAAGAAAAACGACCAGAAAAACGACTACAAGGAAAAGTCAAGAATGCGAAAAAATAAAAATATAAAAATATAAAAAAAATAAATATAAAAATAAAATAAAAAATAAAGGAAGAAAGAAAGAAAGAAAGAAAGAGAAAAGAAAAGAAAAAAGAAAAGAAAGGAAAGGAAAGGAAAGAAAAGGAAAGAAAGGAAAGAAAAGGAAAGAAAAGGAAAGAAAAGGAAAGAAAAGGAAAGAAAAGGAAAGGAAAAAATCAGATCAAGCATATAGAGGACAGTGTTACTTGGTGCTCTTCTTCTGTGTCCGTTGTGGTAACCCTCACTACCCTTCCCGGCCATTAGCTAGTAAACTGTCGGCGAATGTATTTGTCTGTGCCAAAAGTTTTGTTGAGGCCATCCCGTATTTCTTTCGTCTTCCATGTCATACGCTTTCTCAGAGCGCCTGTGAGTAATGCTAGACCTGTAATATCTGGAGATTCTGCGTCAGTGGGCTCTTTTCTTTCTTTAGCTGGGTCTCTTGTAGCCGTAGACGGCTTGGGGGGCAATATGGGGGCTCCTGGATTTTCTGGACTGTAGACAGATCACCACTGGGTGGTCAAAATCGTGCCTAAACCACTTAGCATTATTCTTGACGCACTATGTCAAGGTCTCATGCTTCCCAGCCAGTTGTCCAATCCTCGTGGCGATGTGATTGATTCCCACCGCTTCAGTCTGGGGACTTAGCTTTCGTGTAAGTACAATAGTATGATTAGAGCAAAATTTCTGTCGTCGTTGTTCCTCAGTCCCCTTTTGTACGTTCCGGAGCAGGACAATACAATCGCTCAATTCCTTTGGATGAAAATCTTCAACCTGCTCAATCAAGCCTGAAGATACAAATTTGCACTTGCATGCAGGGTCTTCCGGCTCTGGTTGAGCACTGGCAATTCCTATGCGTGATGCCGGTCCATTGCTCGGTCCATTGCTGCGCGTGATGGTGTCCTTGCAATTGATTTTAATTTTGGTCGCTAATTGCATTGGTGTATGTCCACCTATTCTGCTCGGCTGCGAGTTCACTCTCTTGCTGCGGTCGTCACTGTGATTGACGATCGGCTTGGGTGCACCAGCGGTAAGGTTTACCCGCAGTGGTGCAGGTCCTACGGCGCTTGTGTCAAGCTTACCTGTATTCTTTGGGTTCACGATGAGTTTTCCCCTAGCGTCACCGCCTGGGATCTTCATTGACGCAGCCAAATGCGAAATAAAAGCTAACGTCGAGATACAAGCAAGAGTGCCTGTGCAATGGTGGTGAATGAATGCATGACCTCTATCTCCCACCTCCAATAATCAATCGACACCCTTAGAACTCGGCTACTCGTGGAAATAAGAGGAATTCGGTGGTTTTATGCTGAAGTCCTGAGATTTGAGCATAATCCACGCGCTTTCCAAAACCCGAGTGATTATCTCAACACCAAGACTCGACTCGAAGATGCTAACCCTAAAATTTTCCGCCTGTTTTCCCCTCACTAGGCTGCAGTAATCGGTCAAAGGAGTTTGCCGACTTACTCAGCGTCAGCTACAAAAGCCTCCATTACAAACTCATCGGAAAATTTCATGGGGCAGGCCATAAGCCCCAGCACCTGGAGAAGGAAGAGGTCTTGACAGCTGTTGCTGGTAACGAGATATTGAGAGCGGAAGGCAGCTGATTATACAAGTGCTTGGATGTGGTTCTAGGTGGTGAGTGTTAGAAGGGTTATTCAGGGGTGCGTCTAAGCATTCTTGCTCTACATTGTGACTAGCTAGAGTATTTCTGGGTATTCTCATGAATGCAATAGGAGCAGTATATTGTCTTTGCCTCTAAACAAGCATACTTATACTAACTGCTCACACTAAAATCGGCCAGCCAATCTCCTTTTTCTTGTAAGGTATAACAAAAGGTACACAATTCACCAGCTAATAGCAAGTCCATAGGGTATAACAATAACGACAGCCCAGTACGTAATTCATCAATCAAAACGAAAACGATGAACAAGTCGTGTGCAAGTACGAGTGATGTCAGGTAAGCAAGTAATGCGTTGTTGTTGGTCAAAAAGAAGGAGTCCAAGAACCAAGAGATGCGGTACGAGTGAAAAGAGCACAAAAGGAGCAAGTGCAAGCGCTCGAGAGTTCTAGTGTTCCTTGTAACCGTGAGCATAACATTCAACCAAGACAACAGAAACGACGCACTTATCCATCTTCCTCGTCCCAGCAAACCCTCACCCTTCTTCCGATCAACACGTTTCTCCTTCTCCTACAACCTCGACGTTGGACATGGCTCCTCTATATATAACTGAAGCAGCGGAGCAACTTGTCATCACTAAAATAGAACAATGATTTGTCGCCCTCTCTCGGGGTGTTGCTGTCCATAATTGGCAGAAACGGAAGATGCAATGGTCCGCCTGTAACGGTATCGGTCGCGCGCGAGATCTCCATACGCTGAGCGCAAAAGGCGCTTTCGGGGGACACGATAGTTTGCTTTTCCATAGGCGGCGGGGTGTTCTCCTGCTGTAACTTCGACACAGTCTCTGGACTCAGTGGGGTTGGTGTACCAATCGGGGCGAGTTGCCATCGCTCTAGAACGACCTTCCTTGTTGCCTTGCTTATTGATAGAATCAGAACAACCCGAATATCCCCACCACTGTTCGCAAACCACCACTCAACGTCCTTGTGCAACCTAGGAAGCGATCTCGTGTGTCGTAGTAGAGCCCCATTGGTATTCATCCCACGAGTAGCCCATCCGACTGATACTATCAGAAATCATCGACCGCATATTTGACGTCGGGTAACCATGGTGCCCCAATGGCACAATTTTGATGAGCATGACATTCCCTTCCCGCATGGTTCTGAACTGTATCTCCCCAGACCAGCCTTGTCCGTTTCGAACCTTTCAGCTGCATCAGCCGGAATATTAAGCAACACAATGAATTGGTTCCCCCCGTGGTTGCGAGCAAGTCTGTCTAAAACCACCTGGGTGGCAAGTTGGAGGTGTTTGATGTCCTTGTAGGGTCGTGTTATGCAATCGTCTGGCAAGTTCACCAGGGGTTCACACTCCGATTGCCTTTCTACGGTTCGCGTCTGAAGCGCTGGCGACGCAGAGGAGTCTACTTAAATAATAGCTTGGAATAGAGACATAAACAGGGTGGAGGGGCGAGAAAAGAGCAGCCTCTCCAGGCATTCACGGGGAAAGTCACTGGACATTGAAAACTCACACATAGAGCGACACCAGGAAGCGATGAAAAGAATAAATCGATGAAAATTAGAATGTAGAGAAAAATAAGTATAGCAATATATGTTGGTGTAGAGAGAATTATTTCTCCATCAGCCATGTCCTCAGAAGTGATGTCAATTAAGGTCGCTGATTGATGTTCTCATGTGATGATGTGGGAATGCTATCTTTGGCCATTCTCTGGGTCCTGGCTCGGGGGAAACGGTTGATCCTCAGCCGGAACATGCTATATACTTTTTCTTTGTTCGTTTTCGTTTTCAACGGTCCATGTATTTTTACTAAATAGTATGCTTGCTGCATATTAAACTTGTCTGTGGGACACACAACCATCGTGGTATCTACCTGGAAGATCAAGGTGAAAGTCACCACTCTGTTCCAGCTTTACCTTCAAATTATAAGTTTAATAAATAGAATAAATACCCATGCTTGGGCTTTTGTCCGTCAGCGTAGAGAAGTCGGGTACTTTTTGCTGAAGTTTCGGGACTTAGGCATTGTAGCTAAACGGACATCTTCGGGTTATTGGTACAGATAGTAATTCCTAATTTAGAAAGGAATAAATCACTTGATTTCTTGTCTATTAGTAAGGTAGACTATCCATAATCAAGTGTCTTGCTGGTGTGCTGAGGGCGAGCTCTGACTGCGGACTCGCTTCTTCGCCTCCAAATCAACGCCCAACCAGAGCAGATCCGGCCGACTGTAGTGGCCACACGAGTCGACGAAACACCGGGTCTCGAGTATTTTGTCTGTATTGATTTCAGCGATAACAAGATTCTCCTCGTGTTCGGGGAGGTCGTCTGTGAGTTGTCTGCCATCGGGGCCAAAGATTGCGGATGATCCGCCTCCTGGAACGTTCATTAAAGAACCATCGCCAGTTCCCATTGTTTTGATGCCTTTTTCGGATATTAGGGAAGTAGTATGGATTACGAAAGTTGATGACTCGATGGCATACGTCTGAGAGAGGATACGAGTTCCTATTCGAAGACAAGCCATCAGCAAACCGAAACATTACTATGCTCCCCAAAACAAGTAACTTACCTTCCCGCGACATACTAAAAAACTCCGACCCCCCAGAATGATGATGCACCGGCGGCCACGCAGCCACATGAAACAACTCCCGCTGATGAAAAGTATGATACTTCAACAACGGATTAAGATACTCCCAGCACGACAGCGCGCCTATCCTCCCAACACTCGTATCAACCACATTCAACAACGAATCCCCCGTGCAATCCCCAAAGATGGTACGTTCCATATGCGTGGGTTTAAACTTGCGACGCTTCGCCTTGATCTCTCCATCGTCGGTTATAAGGCACTGCGCGATGTAGAGAGATCCGTGGTCGTTTTCTGAAAATCCCAGGGCGACGTTGATTTTGTTTTCGAGCGCGCAGGTGCGGATTTTCTCTATTTCGGGGGAGTTGTAGCGTAGGGAGTTGCGGATGTATGCGACAGATCGCTCCATGTCGACTGGTCTGGTCCTATATCTCCGTATCAGTATATGCTACACTGCGCAGGACAGGCTTGTTCTTACCATATCCAAGCCGGATACCCTGGTATCCAACATTCAGGAAAGGCAATCAACCGTACTCCCCGCTGAGCGGCATCTCGGATGAGAGAGCATGTCTTGTTGACTGCAGCTTGTAGATCTAACCATTCTGGTTCTGCTTGTACAGCTGCAACGAGGATTGTCTGGGTGTCCGATTCCGCCATGTTGCTTTCTTTGAGGGATCACTTCAACGATCGAAGGGGGAAAGGTGAACTTAAAAGCAATGACAGCACTAATGCATACGATACAGAGTCTAATTTAGTATCTGAAGCATCACCCACGGCGGAATGCATTCCGTTACTCTGTACTTTGTACTACCAGCCAGAATAAGGTGAGTGGAGTATACGGTAATTGCAGTTGCGGATCCCACCCGCCAAAAACCCGAGGAAAATAGGTTATCTCCCCATTTCGGAATAACGGCTTAAGTTACTATTGAGAGTGAGGGGGTGTCGTACCCTTCTTGTTCATCCGCTCCAGAAGGTCGAGCGGAATATATGTTGCGTATCGCATGTTTCCGGATGAATGAACAATGCGCGAAGCATTGTAGCAAGGGCCCCGGATTGAAATTGAAGTGATAAATCAAGAAATCCAAGGACCAACAACAAGTAGTTATTCAATGCAGTCGAGTGGGTTGTGGTGTGTGGTTGTCGTCCATACAGCTATGCGAGAGTCGAATTATGTGGGCCGACCATAGTTGTGACTTATAAGGCACTACCTGGTAGCCTCATTCAACAAGCCCAGCCGGGCTAGCTCAATCGGTAGAGCGTGAGACTCTTAATCTCAAGGTTGCGGGTTCGACCCCCGCGTTCGGCTTCTCTGAAGACGATCACGATTGATCACTTTTTTTTTGTCTTTTTCCTGGACAATCTTTTTTATCCTAGTCTTTTTTTTTTTTTTTTTTTTTTTTTTTTTTTTTT
>JBDODB010000459.1:0-12241 GCA_039880865.1 Aspergillus proliferans
GCGTCCAGGTTAAAGTTTTTTTTTTTTTTTTTTTTTTTTTTTTTTTATCTGAAGGATTTAAGGGAGTGGAATACGTACTGGAAGACAACGTCTGATGGGAAAGAGTCGCCGGGCTGCATTTTGACTGTGTTTGATGGAATTGGAGAGGTGAAGTGGAAGCGGGGTATTTATATCGGTGGGTTCGGTGATGTTTGCTAATTGCTATGATGCTACCAGTAACACAATCCTAGTTATTCAGGGTCCTCGTACGGCTTCGCCCCGAAAAACCGCCAGACCATCGCGCTGTCCAATTCCTCTCGTTTATTCTTCATCGAGAAAGCCATATCCGTCTTGCCATCGTTCATATACACCAGGTTCTTCCTCAGTCCCATAGTCAACTTGGTGACGCCCTCCCACCACCGCGACTGATATGCAACCAGCTGTTTTCCATGGATCCGCCGGACGATGTTCTGTGCTACAATTTGCGCTTGTTCGATAGCCGCCCGGCCATTCTTGATGATGTCCTTGTCGATAATGTCGCCCGCTGCGTAAACATTATCCATGGATGAATCGGCTAGTTGCAGCGTTGGTCGGACTTGGATGTGTCCCGAGGGAGAGACCGAGGATGAAAAAAGCTTCGAATTGGGCTTCTGACCGATGCATTTGACCTGCAGCAGTTAGTACCCGTTAATCTTTCCACCAAGAAAGAAGCATACCAAGCAGTCACACGGGATCTTCTCGCCCGTGCTCAGCGTCAATTCTGTTGTCCCGTTCGATACAGACGGCCGTTCACCCAGGATGACTCGGACACCCAGCGTCTCCAACTCGTTCAATACGCGCTGACGCATGTCCATCCCAAAATGACCATTCAACAGCGCGCCATGCGAATGAATCAGAGTGACATTCTTCTCCGGATCTTCAGTCTTCACATCAGCAGCCAGTTCAATCCCAGCCGGTCCGCCCCCAATCACAACAACATCGCGACCTTCGCCCAAACGCTGCTGCTCTCCCTGCAACGCCAGTATCCCATCTTCCTTACTCTCCTCGCCAACACGAGACGGCAACGTAGCCGACGACCCCGTCGCCAACACCAAATACTCGTAGTCAATCTCTTCTCCTGACCGTAGCAGAACTCTGCCTTGTCCGTTCCCCTTTTCGTCAGGAATGATGGCAGTCACCTCATCACACACCCACCTATATGCCGAACCCGGCGCTTTCGCTAGATACGGCCCATACGGTATAAACGCCTTGGACTCATGTCCCTTCACCGCGCAAAACCGCGGTAACACCCACGTAAGCTGGAAATGCGAATTCTTTTCAATCACCGTCACGCGATAGCCGGTGGGTAGGGAGTGCGCTAGACAGTAGGCTGTATGATAGCCGGCGAAGGAAGCGCCGATAACGACGATGTCGCGGGGGTTGCTGACGGGGCGGTAGGTGATGCGGTGGACGAGGGAGGTTATCTTGAGACGGAGACGGGAGAAGAGGTGGTGGAAGGCGAGGAGGATGATTTTGTTGATTAGGATGATTTTGGAGAGCATTTTAGGCTTTGTATGCTAGAAGGGAAGGGACGGGGGTATTTGCAGTCTATATACTGATTGATCTTATCAGATCCGATATCGGCTATTTACTCTGCAGAAGTACTCAGTACTCGTATAAGCTCTATGGCCATATCAAGTACTTCTTGAACTCCACTTTTCTATAGGCAAAAATCCCTATAAGCTGAACTCGAGTTGATGCGATAAAACGGAGAGAGAAGTCATGGAAGGTGAATACGCCTATTCACCGGTCTATAGAATAAACTTCCCAGGCTGTCTCTCTTTCCTTTCTTCTCTCCTACAATCAACCACTTCCTCTGATATCTTTCTGATCTTACCAGTTACTTCATTCATAATGACTACTACACGGCCTGAGCAGCATGATTCGGATACTACCATCGATCATAATGTTGGCGATGGTCCAGTTGCTCATCGACCTGCTCGCCGCCGTCAGGAGGTAGACATAACCAGACCTCAGATCAAGCAAGGTAACCAAGATCCTCTTCACCGGTGCTCATTCCCAGCTATCCTGACTTTACTCCAGAGGTCACTCACGAGAACCTCAACAACCCCATCCCCACGCCCACCCACAAGGACAAAAAGCGAAAGAGAAAGGGAGTGTACGTACTCAATCCTATATGTCTTTGGTTTCTACTGGTTGATTATCGCTATCTGTACCCAAGTCTCATCAACATCTGCGACTGCGACGAACATCAAGGCCATTCGGCTTTCTCCAAGTGGTGCATGAACCAAAAAATAGTATGGATGCATTTAAACCCGCCCATTCTGCGACTATGAAGTGTGAGTTTGAATCTTCTTCAAACATTGACCGATACCTGCTGGTAACACTGCAACAGTAGTGGTGGTGAATACAGAGGCTCAACCATCCGGAGACACATCAACAAGGTGCACAAGGTGAATGTTCAGTACTTCGGTTTCTGTTTGGCTATTTGTGTCTATTTCTGACTGGTACTTACGGCAGGGTAAACCCGGGTTCGAGGGATTGTCTGTGGTGGTGGGTAAAGGCACCCATCCCCACCAGTGAGTATTACACGTTTATTCTCGATGTTTGGCACCCTGGGCTAGCAATTGCTCTAGCAAGAAGCGCAAATTCGTTGACTTGTATGTGGGAGTTGTTGGTATCTACTGGTATCGTTCTGTACTGACTGGTAATAGGAAAGATTCCGAGGAGGTTGGATGACAGGAGGTGAGTTCAAGGTCGAGCTCAAATTTCGGGCTGTCCATCAAACTAATAATGAATAGGACCTTATATGATAGAAATAAAATGAGGAATAATCGGACGTTCTATATGCTGATCGTGGTCTTATCATATACTGTACTTCTCTCTTCGAATGTCCTTCCTATATGCTGTATTCGAAATGATACGATGACACGGAGAGGAGAGAAGACGTGGTGGAGGAAGAGTACAAAGAAGGTGAACAAGAGTATTTACTTTGTCTGTAGAAGAAACAGGTCAGGTAACATATCTAGTTTCTCTTCTACCTCATTTGGCTCCTTGTTCCTTCTCTTACTTTAATTCCTTCCGATTTCAAACTACAGTAAGTCAAGTCCATCGTTTTCTTTCTTATCTAGGTGTTGAATGCGGACAATGATGATGCAGACCTTGAAGTCTTTTCGACATCCTGTTGGATTTGTTGACGATAACAGGCATTCAGAACCAGCAAGTTAGGGATGAGGACTGATGGTGACGACGAACTAATTTTTCCCCAGCCTGCTCGCCTCATCTATCGCCGCGAGATAGAGAAGGCCTTACCCAGACTTGCCACTAGGTCTCGCATCGGAAAAGTTGAAAAACCTCCGCGTCGCCCCCAGAATGCCACTACATTGAATCGCTCTCGTCAGTCTTATGACGGTAACAAGGTTGAGCCGGTTACTACTGGTAAAAACCAGGATGAACATGGTCCCCCGCGCCGCCGTCCTGCTCCTATCCGTGGAGGCAATCAAGTCGAGCTATTGGATACCAGTGATGGCCAAGTTGAGGATTCCTCCTGCCGCCATCCCAGTGAGATGCCCACAGAAGACCGCTCCGGTAAACCCACTGGTCCCTCTGCCCACGGAAGTGATAAACGAAAGACGAAGAGACTGGGCATGTGAGTGCTTATTCCTCTAAATTCTTCTGGTTTCTATAGGGTTGCTGATATTAATACCTACCAGGATAATCGCAATTTGTGATTGTGAAGCGCACCAGGGGGTTGAGCACAGCAAGTGGTATACCAATGAAGAAATTGTATCAAATTCTTCTGTACCATTCCGAGTTTACCTGGTACTGACTACATTCTCTAGGGCATCCCTAAATGTGCCAACCGATGCCCGTTCTGCGACTACAAACCGTGAGTCTAAGCGTTCTTCTACTCTGCTGAACACTCTTACTTAGGACTAGCTTGACTGATCCCTACTGGTAACAGTGTTAATGGTGGACACTTGGGCGCCGTCATTCGCAAGCATATCAATAGCATACAGAAGGTGAGCAATCGGTGACCTTGTTTCTGTTAGGCTGTACTAGTTGTGCCTTTTTCTAACTACCAGTAGGGCAAGCCCGGGTTTGAGGGGCTTTCTGTCCTCAATAAGAGTCGTCAATCCCGCCAGTGAGTAATCCAAGTTTATACTCACAATCTGGATTGTGTACTAACAGCCGCTTTAGCACAATGCGAAAAGCCATCAAATCGTACGTGGGAGTTGTTGGTGGATACTGGTATTGTTAAGTATTGACTGGTGATAGGGTAGAGTCTGACGATGTGGAGGATGAGGTTGCGGAGGACATTTAGGGAGCTGAGTATGTTACCCCTGCCCTTACTAGCGTACCGGTATTTACTAATAGTGATCACAGACCGTGCGGTGTTTGTCGTGAGGTGAAAGGAAAGCCGTGACCCCCTGCGAGTCAAACGTTGCAAGAAATGTTCGATAAGTCTAGCTATTGAATAGCATGCTTTCTATTTTTATGACTTTGAACTAGCAGTGCTCTCCCGCTTAATAGTCATATCAATCTGATAATTCTTGAACTTCCGACTCGGTACTTTCCTCTCGAACAGGATATCCAATTCCTCGAATGTCCGTCCTTTCGTCTCCGGTAAGCAAAAGAAGCAATACACAAGACACAACAGGGTCGTTCCCGCAAACAAGAACCCCAGCTTCCCACCCCAGTTCGCCTCGTCTTTATCCATAGCATACGGAATAGCCACAGCAAACACAATCGACCAGATGAAGCAGCTAACCGTCGACAGAGCAACAGTCGCCCCACGCAGCCGCGCAGACGATACCTCCGCTAGCAGCACGTAGCAGAATGGTCCCAGAGTCAAGTCATAGACTAGCGTGCAGACAATCATAAGACCGCACTGCGCCCAAGTCGCGCCTTTATTACCGCTGTCATCTTGCGGGGCGATAGCGTCGACTAGACCGATGGAGAGCTGCAGCGCACAAAGAACAGTGCAGCCGACGAGATACACAGGTCGACGACCGACCCATGACAGAAGCGTCCATGAGACACAGGTACCCACGAGGCCGATTGCAGTCATACCGAGGTTCATAGAGAATGCATCTGATGAGCTCAAACCGGCAACTTCCATGAACTGCACGGCGTAGCTGATGAAGAAGACGTTACCAGCAAATGCCTGCATGTCGTATGCCATGACGCAAATGATCAATCGGCGGAGGTCGGGCCCGCGGAAACATTCCAGGTAGTTTGGTCGATTGGAGTGGTTTTTGAAATCCGCTTCTAGTCGGAGTGTTTCTTGGATATGCGCTAGTTTGAGACTAACATCGATTTGCGGCGTGGCTAATCGACGCAGTGAGTTCAAGGCTGCATCTGTCTTGCCTTTCCGGCAGAGCCAGTATGGTGGATCGGGGCAGAAGGCGACGCTTGAGAGAATGACGACGGGCATGATCCATTGCGTTGCGATGGGGATTTTATACGACCATATGGTATTCATTGACTCGGTACCTTTGAGGATACCAGATGCGATGAGCGAACCAATCGAGAACGCCAGATTTGTCATGGAAGCTACACATCCGCGCAGCGCCAACGGCGTGACTTCACTGACATACGCCGATGCGCAAATGGGATAGAACGCAATGATGCAGCCATTGATCAATTGACCAACGAACAGCTGCGCGGGTGTATGGCTGAAGAACTGCAGGAAAATAAATGCGATTGACAGACACGAGCAGATCGTCATCATCAACCGCGGACCGAACCGGTCATAAGCCGGGCCGGAACATAGCGCGCCAACAATGGCCCCGAGAAGATTGGCATAGTTAAAGGCCGAAATCCAATGTGCGGCGATGACATACTCGCCATTATAGTTGTAGCCATATGTATGCTTGAAAGCGTCGAGTCCGACGAGACCGCGGACAACGCCTCCGTCGATGCCTTTGAGGATGGTGGCCTGCGCCGGTCAGTATATGCTTGAAAAATTTTTTTCTTCGTCGGAACATACAAAATTGATAAACATCCCCCAGAGAAAAGCTGGCCAGTTTAGACGAAGGGCCTGCCAAAAGCCGGTCGAATGCTCATGGATTGTAAACTGCTGGGATTTTTCCGCATCCCGGGCGTCGGAGGCAGGGATTGCCTGGACGAGGATTTCTTTTTCAGACATTTCGAATGTCTGATTCCCTTCTTCTTCTCGCTGTTCAGTTCTTTGGGGGTTGTCAATTGCCCGTCGTGAAAATTTTCCGCCAAGAGATACTACTCGATGCGGGGTCTTGTCGCAAGCATAAATGCATCAAAGCGTGAAAGCGTGAAAGCAAAAAACCGCTCAATGTTGATTCTAACATGGCCTACTACTGCAACAGTAAATACACCTCCTTGGATGCCCGATGCCTCGCCTCCTTCTTGCCCTTCCCTTCGCCGACAGCCGAGACACCCCGATAACTCGCCGTCCCCCGCCAAACCGGCGGAGTCTGCTGGAGCATAGTCTCAGCATGCTGCGGGACCACGCCTTGAATGTCGCCCATTTCTTTCAGCAGCGATGTATACCTCGCTAAATCGGAATCTGTTTCCGGTTTTTCTTGCTCCGGTGGACTAGAAGAAGCAAGCGGATCTGGGATCTGTTGTAGATGGTCTTCCAATATCTGCTGGATTTGGGTCATTTGGGTGGCCGGGTAGGCCTGGTAGGCTGTTCCTAGGAACAGGTACAGGTTATCTCGGGCGGTTTTGCCGGTTCCTGGTAATGGGAATTGCAGACTGAGGTTACAGCAGAGATCGGGGAATGGGAGGCGGGGTTCTAGGTTTGTAAGGCGGTTCTAATAGTTATTCTGTAGTTAGTTTTTGGTGTTTGGTGAGGTGTTAGTGTTAACACACCTGGAGCTCGTCCGTCGGAAGGTCAGATCGGACCAGCCATCGGGCTAGAAATGACTGCATCAGGAGATGGCCGAGCCAGATGGCTGTTTATTAGCATATTTTAATATATATGTTTTGTTTAAAGGGAATACCTCGTGCATCTCTTTGGTCGTCCATTGTGCTGATAATCTGATAATCTGATAATCTCTCAGGAATCGGAGAAATATATCTGTCTGTGCATCACATGACCAAGTATATACAATCTTATCTTTCCCATATAAAAAATGTCGTAACACATGATGAATCAATAATGATACCGGAACTCCAACTCCCCGTCACCCGTCGTAACGCGTCTGGTATCTTCCTTGCCTTGTTCAATCTTACTCTTTTCCTTGTTCTTCGCCCGGACATACAACGCATGCGCCGAAACCACGCCCTGCGCTACAATCAACGAGCCCAGCGAAAAGGAGTTCCCAAGAACATACGGAGAACTGCGATAAATCTGTCCGGCGACGATGCCAGCGCAGTTTCCTACTGTTTGCTGGATGCCGATTGCTAGTGCTCGGCGGTAGTGTGGTGCGACGTTGACGTTTAGCCAGGCGATATTTAGGCCAACGCTGGTGTATGTGGCTATGCCGCAGAGGAATGTTGCGAAGTATCGCACTGCATCGTTGGAAACGGCTAGGAGGAGGATATAGCCGATGATTCCGAAGACGTTGGATCCGAGGATGAACTAAATTATTAGCATTCTCTCATGAACTTCAAGGAATAAAGATTCACCCAAGCAAAAACCGAAAACCGATCCGCCAAAACCGCAATCGCAATAAACACAATCGCAGCCCATATATACACCGGCACCGTCAACACATTACTCATAAGCGAATCATACCCAATACTCTGCAGAATCCCCGGCAGAAACGTGCTGAACCCGTATAACAGAATATCCTGACAAAACTGCGTGACGCTGCTGAACATAAGCTTGGGATCGCACAGGGCGATGCGCATCTCGGCCCAGCTGAACTCTTCGCTGCCCATGTAGTGCCGGCGCTGCTCGTTGCGGACGCGCATCATCCATTTGTCTTCGTCGTTGAGGAAGTAGGCGTTTGCTGGGTCGTTGGGGAGGCCGAACCAGATTAGGATTGCGCAGAGGGCGCTGAAGAGGCCTTCGATTATGTAGACCCATCTGATTGATTAGCATTTGCTCATTGAGAGTGGTTTGGAGTAGTTACCTCCATCCAGCCTTCCCTCCAATGCCATCCATCTGCAACAACCCATACGCCAATAACCCTCCAACGGCACCAGAAATAGCCGCACAACTCATCAAATACGACACCCGCTTCGCCTGCTCCTCCCTCCGATAAACCATCGTGAGATACAAATTCAAACACGGAAACAACCCCGCCTCACAGGCCCCCAAAATCAACCGCATAGCATACAACGACGCCACATTCTGAATAAACCCCGTGAAAATCGTACAAATCGACCAAACAATACAAAGCCCCGTGAGAATATTCCGCGGCGTCAACCTCTTCATCAACACCGCCCACATAGACTCCAGCAGCACATAAGTCACGTAGAAAATCGACACCGCCGTCGAGAACTGACTAGGCGAGGCACCGATGTCCTCGGGCATCCCTGCAACCTGCACATTCCCGATACTGCTGCGGTCGAGGAAACATGATAAGTATGTGAGCATGATGATTGGGACGAAGGCTAGGTCGAGCTTGAGGAGGAGCTTTTTCTCCTTTTCTGGGTCGAGGGTGACGGATTGGAGTTCTTTGGTTTGGTCATCTTGGGGCTCGGTGACGGGTTGGATCTCTTTTTCGGTGAGGGTGTCCATTGTTGCTTCTGGCCAGGAATGGCAATGGGCTATCTACTTGTACCCTTCTGTATATCTGGATGAATGTTATCAACAGCATTCTTATCTCGGAACGCGCACCCGATGCTGTCGGGCCGATGTAACTATCTGATAAGCTGAAAATAGTGGAGATAACCACTATGCGGGGCCCCGGATTTGGCTGTCAGGGGTTACCGAGGTAGAAGCATATACATATTAGCATAGAAGATACATATTGAAGTCCACAGAATAGAATAGCAATTGAACATCCAGAATACAGTACAGTATGGAATCCCGCCTCCTAGCCCGCACCAACAAAATCACAAACACCTCCGGCCTCTCCCCCACCCACCTCCAAGCAAACCTCCTGATCCTCCCCTCCGCCCACGCCAAATCCTTCCACGACCTCTGCCGCCGCAACCCCGTCTCCTGTCCCTTACTCGCTACAACACCCCCGGGCTCCCCGCACACCCTCCAACCCCCCCAAACCATCCACTCCCCGGACTTTGACATCCGTACAGACTGTCCCGCCTACCGCATCTACAAACACGGGAAATGCATCGCCCAGCGCCGCGATATCCTCGATCTTTGGACAGACACAGATGACTACGTGGGCTTTCTAATCGGCTGCTCATTTAGTTTCGAAGACGCGCTGGGCCGCGCGGGATTGAAGCCGCGGCACCAGGAGACAGGGGCCGTTGTGCCGATGTATCGGACGAATCTGCCGTTGTTGCCTGCGGGGGTTTTCACGGGTGCTACGTGTATTGTGTCGATGAGGCCGTATAGGGCTGAGGATGTGGAGAGGGTTAGGAGTGTTACGAGGAGGTTTCTGGCGACGCATGGGGAGCCGGTTGCTTGGGGGTGGGAGGGGATGAGGGAGTTGGGGATTAAGGATATTGGGAAGCCGGATTTTGGGGAGGAGCCGGTTATTAGGGAGGGTGAGGTTCCGGTTTTTTGGGTATGTTTTCCTTCATTGACCTCTTTCATTATTATGCTAAGAAACTTAGGGCTGCGGCGTCACGCCACAAGTAGCAGTGGAATCCGCTGGCGATAAGATTGACGGACTTGTTTTCGCCCATGAGCCTGGAAATATGTTGATAACCGATCTGACAAACGAGGATGCTTGTATTATATAACTGGATCTAAAAACAATCCTTCATAACACTAGACAACTCCCCACCATAATCCAGCATGGCCAATCCATCTTCCACACCTGTATTCGTGCCCGAAACCCCCATGGTCATTAATGTATCTAGGTTCCCCACTGTCTCAAACCACTCCATTAACTCCTGCGTCATCTGGTTTCCGTCTAGTGGTGTCGTTTGTACCGTCGAGGAAGCGGGTACACCACCCAATGAGCCGTCCCCTTGAGTTTGATGCTGCTGCTGGTGCTCATGTGACAACCCTAACTGCGGCCCGAGTTTCCGCAAACTCTTAATGGACTTCCACAGCCGCTGCGATATATACGACTGTGTCGAGAACCCCTTCACCAGTTCCAGCGCCATATAGAACTCCTCTTTGCACCCGCGATTGAACTGTCCTGGGGCTTGCGCGGCGGCTAGAAACAGAACTGCCAATGCGGACACCAAGAACCAGTTGAAGGTGACTTGTTGACGACTGTATATGTCGGAAGTTTCGTGCAGGTGCGCGATGAAGCGGATCGTGTCTTTGGCCAAATCAACCACTGTCGCGGATTCACCGGGATAGCGACGGATATGCGCTGCTGTGTGCAGTACAGGACGATGGATAAGCATACGCAGCTGGTTCGCGCGAAGATACAACACAGAGCGCAGTCTCCGCAAACTCCTTGGCTCATCTTCCTGATCCCCACCCAACTGCAAACACTCCGGCATCGTCTCCGCCCACCTCAACACCTGCCAATCCAAATAATTCATCTCATCCTTCTTAATCTCATCCGTATTATTAAACGCCGCGATCAACTTCCACACCTTCGCCGCAATCCGACTATACCTTATCATAACCCGTAAATACGGGAAATTCTTCTCCTCGGGTTCAGGAAGCCAGGGGTCGATGTCGCTTTCTTCGAGGGAGAAGGGCATTCCCGTACCGAAACTCCACCGGAGATCGAGGATGTAGACGGACCAGAAGAGGCGCGAGAGTCGGTCTTTGCTGCCTGCTGAGGCGAGGAGAGAGGGCTGGTCTAGGGTTTCGCGGCGGTGGAGGCCGGTTTCGAGACACATGCGTTCGACGATGCCGATTGTACGCCAGGCGAGTGTTTCTTCGTCCATTTGGAAGTAGAAGATTGACTTTTTTTTTGTTAGACAAGAGTAACAGGATTAAGTGTAGGTAACTCACCACCAAAGTCAAGAAGATAATGCGATTGATATCCGGCGCTCCCCAAACACAATCATCTGCGACAACGCGCACACTCTCAAACAACCTCACAGCCAACTCACTCCCCCCACTCGCCTCAGCCGCAAGCGCACAAGCAAGCACAATCCTCAAAACATGCACATCTCCCTCCTCCAAAATCCCCCCGTCCAATCCCCCGTCGCCATATAGAACATGCACCTGCCCCAACAACTCCTCCACCTCCAAAACGGGATACATAATCCCCATCTCCTCCTCATAAACCCTACACAACCGTAGCGCCTCACTCTTCCCAATCATCCACAATAGATCAGCCGAGTCTCTCGCCGGCGAAGGAGGCGACGGCATCGGCGAGGGTTCCTGCGTCAAATCACCGTCTGCGTCTTCGTCATCGCCGTCGACGACACCCACTATTCCGCGCTGTTGGAGACTGGATTTCGCGAGGTCGAAGCTGAAGGCTGAGGTCGTGGGGCCTTGGAAGGTGAGTGCTTCTTTGGCGGAGGAGAGGCGGCGGGTCCATGTTTGGGGTTGGGGGTGTGGGTGTGTGGTGTTGGTATCGGGGCGGGGGATGGCGCCGGTGTTGTTTAGGGTGTGGACGGCGGAGGAGAGGAGGGCAATTTGTTCTTGCATGGTGTTCATTTGGCGGGAGATGCGGTCGAGGGTTCTATTGTAGTGTTTGTTAGCTTCGCATTCATTATCCGGGCACATTTCCGGGCTGTAGGCGAACGTACAATGCATCACCCATACTCCGCTGATTATCCGCATAAACACACTCGATGCGCTGCCGGTCGCATCTTTGGCACGGCGTCTGGCCATTGCATTTGATCTTGCGACGTTTGCATTCGTTGCTGTACGTAAAAAATCCCGTTAACATCCCGCTATTTCCGAGACCATATCAGACCAATTGGGACATACCATGCTTTGGCAATATACTTGCGACGCTTTTTCTGCGGGCGGATATGGTCGTCGTGATAGTCGCTTACTTCGTCCATGTTTGTAATTGAGGGGATATGATATGATATGATATGATATGATATGATATGAGGAAATGTGCGGATTGTGAGGATCCTGGTAAATTCGGTAGAGAAATGCGGGGACGGACGTGGAGATGACACCTCGGGCCAGACTTGTTCGGAATGTATACCGAGCCTACGAGGATAGGTGTATTATTCATTGCATATTCATATTTGCATTCATAACTATCATACTCCATCTTTTCATACTCATACACAGAGAATCTAACACGAACAAAAAGACACT
>JBDODB010000045.1:0-126688 GCA_039880865.1 Aspergillus proliferans
ATCAGGGATGTTTTTGAATCTTGAAAGGTCTTCGAGATGTTCTTGGATGCAGGTGGCATCGGTACGGTTATACATGCGGAGGACTACCATGGTGTTGGAGTATACGATCGAGTATCTCTGATGGCAGAGATTTGGACTCCTTCTGTCGTCTTTGACCGCCCACCAAGTGAGCCAATCGGTAATACATAACTACGAAGATGAACCAAGGATAGAGGCGTACAAACCCGTAATGCAAGTGTCCGAAGGCAAGGAAAACACCGAGGGAAGAATATCGCGAAGACCAAAGTAGAACAAATAGAGAAAAGGTATCAATTCGATCTCGAAGTCATGAGTCCGGAAAAATAACTGAATGGGAAAACTCGTTCATTAAAACTTTTTTTCATTTCATAATCGAACTCCCATTCTCAACCACGCCATGCCATTTGCCATTGCCATTACAGCAAGCAACCCAATTCCTCACTTAAAATTTTTTCGTTATCTCGTTCCGTTCCCGGGAAGAAATTCCATTTCTATTGTCGGGGAAATAAAATAACACGGATGGGAAATAAAAAAGGACATCGAGTAAAGGGATCAAGATAGCGGAAAATTTTAGTGACCACCAACACGACGGGCCTCGGCGATGACGGTCTGCATGTCCTCAACCTTTCTCTTGCCACGGGAGAAGGTACCGAGCTGTAGAAAGAATGTTAGCGATGTTCGTTGTGCTTGACAATGGGGTTTGGGCTGGTTTGGTTTAGTTGCTGTCCTGCTGCTTGCTCGATGTCGGTTTTCGGTGTCGTACCGCGTTGTCGGGGGCCGCAGATACTGTTGTCGAATGGGCGTCGTACCCGTCACGTACATGTCGGGATGCCGGATTGTACGGTCATCAAAGTCGTAGAATCGTATCCATCGTCGGGAAGACCGGAAATACCGTCGAATATTTTCCTCCGAAAAAAAACCAAACCGACCGAACGAGCAACAGGACAAGAACCACTGAACCATCCAAGCCACCGGAACCAAAACGTACCCTCTTCTTAGCGAGCTTACGAGCGCGCTTGTCCTGAGTGTTTCTCAGGAGTTCGATGATACGGCGCTCATAGGGGGCAAGACCGACAACCTCGCGGGTGATCTCGCGGACGAAGGCAGTGCGGCGGGAAGACTGGCCCTTGGTGCGGCTGATCTTGGTCTTGGGGGTGTTGAAGGGGGTGGTTTTCTGTAGACGAGATCCAGGTCAGTAAAGCGTTTCGGGGATTTTGTTGGTTTTCGAATTGATAAGATTTCACGCTTCATCCTGCCAATTCGAGCCGGGAATATTTGGCCGTTCGCGATGATCCATTCACACAGCAAAAACCTCCTCTTCCTCCCTGATCCTTTATCCCCGGGGACTCCATCGCAAACAAAACCAAATCCCTCCGAGCTCGACCTGGGGATACCGCGGGAAAAAATCCAATCCAACACTGAAAAACGAGAGTAACACGGGGAGAATCAACGTACGTGGCCCTTGTTGAGACCAACCACGATTCCGGAACGTTCCTGCGCCATCACGACGGTTGATGACTTGGGGTTGGCGACGACGGTGGTTGCTGAAGGGAGTTGTCGAAGTCGAAGGCTCGTCGGTGCGGTTGGATTCGCGATACACTTTACGGATTTTTGGTTGGCCGCCCGCCGTAGTGCGTAGCGAGGTGTAGGGCTTAGGGCATGTGCTGTGATTGGTTGACTTTATTTCCGGATGGGGTTAGCGTAAATTACCGGATTGGGGCATACAACTACGAAGTACATTAACATCATGTATGCGTTGCTATACGGCACTTACAGGATATTTTAGCAGAATGGAATTTTTTCTGTTCAAGGATGGCTTGCTACCATGAGTTGCCAACACAAGGGATGTACAAGTAGAATTTCGGGGTCCTACTCCGTACCAAAGAGCATCATGAACATTATCTTGACTTTCATTCGACCGGGGAGTACGGAGTAGACTGCTTCACTAAGACAGCTTTCTATTTTGATAACATCTTTCAAGGTGGTTCGTCCCGGCACCATGGTGATCCTTCGCAGGCACAATTGCACCGACGCAACTTGTATTCGAGAACATCATCTACACATCAATGAAAAGAAATGGGGCTTATTCATCTACCGCACCTGCTACTATGATGATCCTGAGCGATGGAATCGGTTCATGGAGCGGCTCAAGGGATTCGCCCGCGTCGGCCTCCTCAACTATGACCCAGAAGGCGACGGTGCGGCAATCATTGATGACCTGGAATGGAATGTCCAAGACGATCCCGCTATGGAGCGATGTCCGGTAGATGATGTTAGGTGATTAGCACCATTCCCTATCCACTGTTTCTCTGTGCACCATGAATCAACCTAGCTAACGAGATAAACTACACCGAGATCTGATGTGCTCTCTATACGGCGCATTTAAACCTGCGTTTATCCGTCATAAACACCCAATATTCATCGACAAGGAATCTGTAGATTCTGTTCTAGCAGGGCCAGCGCCAGGTACTTGGCGGACCATAAATTATCGCAATCCAGCAGCATATGTCATTGCCATGAATATGCGGTGGTGGGACTGCCAGGAAGAAGAAGCCAGACGTGGTCCCCAGCCTGACGATGACGATGATGATGATGAGGAAGAGGAAGAGTGTTATCCTTTGATCAATGGCTGTCAGAGGTATAATGTGGGCTGGACAAAAGTCTCCGTCTCGAATTGTACCCGAGATTGTATAGCCTTCTCGCGGGTAGCGATCTTTGGCGTGTTGTCTATAAACGGCCGCCAAAGATCTCGACAGGAGGACCATAATGTTCGGAGATCAGGGTTTCTGTTTGAACGGATCTTTTAGTCTGGAATTCTCAGAGGTGACGTTCGTTTTCATTTTCAGGTCTAGTTATCTAATTAGAGTGGAATTCTCACTTGTCGTTTTCCTCTATATCCTATCGTATTATTATCCATTCTCTTCCTTCCTTTTCTTTAAGTACCTGCTTGATATGCGTCTGTATCATTTGCCAGCCTGAGCCCCGACTCACGATGATCATCCAATCACTCGACTGGTGAGATCTTCGACGATCGTACATAACAAACACGCCACAGATTCCCATGCTCCGAGAGAAGACTATACAACCTCGGGATAAACTGATTGACGGAGACTTCATCCAGCCCACATCATACAATCGACTGTCGTTAATTGGAGGCCAACCCTCATCCACCTAGCCATCACCATTACCCTTATCGTTATGATCCAGGCAATCTCCCCACTGGATATCAATAATGATGATATACGCAGTTGGGTCAATAAGATCCTGGAATCTCCAGGTCCCTAGTGCTGGACCTGAAAGGACAGAGTCAACAGACCTCTTGTCAGCCAGTATAGGGTGTTTATGGCGGGCATAGAGCGCATTAGATCTCGGTGACGTCTATCTTCATCGTCAATACATACATTCGTCTCCCTTTTATAAACACAAAATACTGATACCGTCTAACATCATCCACAGAACATCCTTCTAAAGCAGGACCCCCCTGGACGTTCCACTCAAGCTTATCAATAATCACCGCGCCATCCCCTTCAGGATCGACACTTGAATCAAGGAGCTTGGTGGAGGCGAATTCCTTTCAACCGCTCCATGAATTGAGTCCATCGCCCGGGGTTATCATGGTAGTAACAGGTGCGGTAGATGAAGAAGCCCCATTTATCTGCACGGCCGGATTCAAGATATTCGCGAATGTTGGTTGCATCATTGCGGTTCCGTCTGCGACAGATGACTACCATGGTGCTGATTGACTTGATGTATCTGGTAATTGGATTTGACTAGAGATTCCTGGATGATGTCTTTCATCACATGAGTCTTCTGGCGAAAGTTTGGTGCCACCCTTGATGAATGGTTCAGATCTATACTAGGTACGGAGTACTGGGTCTCAATGATCGAAGATGCAGGCAATTACCGGAATTCATTAGGGCAAGCATAATTATGAGGAGTTCATTGAACAGACACGCCCGGGTTACTGATCATTATCAATGCCTTACGGTTACTCTCGAAACAGACCTTCGTTGATTCAATATACCACATATACCAGCTGCTGCTCATAGTCACGCTCACTCCCCCATCGGCTTAAACGAAACCTCAACCGGCTCACCCCCAATCCCCCTCCTCTTCGCCTCCTCCAAAATAGCCACAGCCGCCGACGCACCAACCCGACTAACCCCCAAACTCTTAACATGCAACAAATCATCCAACGTCCGAACACCCCCAGCCGCCTTAATCTGGACCCCCTTCCCAATATTCTCCTTCATCAGCTTCAAATGCTCAATAGTAGCGCCCTTGTAGTTGTATGATCCATCCGCTTGCTTCACGAATCCATAGCCTGTGGATGTCTTGACAAAGGCGACGCCCACTTCTGTGCAGATCTTGCATAGCTGGATGATATGTTCTGGTTTGAGGTAGTCATTTTCGAAAATGACCTTGAGAGTCGCCCCGTTGTCCACGACTGCCTTGTTGATCTGCTCAATCTCACCCCGCACATAACTCCAATCACCACTAAGCACCTTGCCCACATTCACAACCATATCAATCTCAGCGCCACCAGCCTTTGCAGCCGCAGCAGCTTCAGCGACTTTAATCTCAGTCGTGCTGTTTCCATGGGGGAACCCGATCACAGGACAGATGAGGACGTCGGTGCCGTCGAGTTCTTGTTTTGCGAGCGGGATTTGGTAGGGTTTTATGCAGGCCGTTGCGACGTGGGTGTCGCGGGCGGTTTGGAGGCCTGAGAGGACGTCGGCGTCGGTTATGGTGGGGTGGAGGAGGGAGTAGTCGATCATTTTGGAGATTTGGGGGAGGGATACGGTTATGGTGTTGGGCATTTTGGTGGTTTTGGTGGTTTTGGTGGTGTTATCCTTAGTTGGGATTTTGGTAACGGGTCTGTTGTTTGATTTGGTTAAGAGAAGATGGGATTGTATGTTTTATTTTATGGAGTATGTAGATGGGGATCGTCTTGGTTTAAGTATCTGGGGTTGTACAACGCAGCATTGCATGCAGTTCCGGTGGATTCCCGAACGGGAAATTTGAACCACCGGTTAACTACTCAGGCAGAGAGTTGCCTCAGGCGGAAGAAAGTAGGATGCCTAGGATAATTTGACCAATCCAATGTTATCAAGCCGTTAATTAAACACTATAGTGTGCCGATCTACTCCGGAAGCGTAAAACTATCCAATCCCCATATCCACGCTTGCTCCAACGACGGAAACACATCATCAGCAAACGGCCAGGCGAGATTATCGGAGCCCTGCCCTGCTTGGGAAGTGTGAAATGGGGATGAGGGAAGCATTGCTATGCCTTGGTTTGGTTTCGTTGATTAAACAGAGTGGTCAATGCTGGACATACCTTTTTCGAATTCAGCTACGGCTTGTGATAGGGCTGTATCGGGGATGTACTGAAATGCCGTATCGTTTGTTTCGGATAGAGAAGTTTCTTCAGGGCCAGCCATTGCTGGTAAGTAGGTGTTGGCACTGGGCAGTGAGTCTGGTTGTTGTGGACGAGTATCTTCCTCTGCCGTAACAGTAGCATCACGGCCATACTCATGATAATTTGCTTGCTTAGCGGCGTCACGGCATGCTTGCATTGACTGTGAATGAGTCGTTAGGGTGATCTGCTGCTCCATCCGAACGGGTCATTAATCGGAAAGAGAGCAAGGGTCCGTTGACAATGATCCGCACATTCTCGTAGGCTAGCTGGAGGGTTAGCGCTTGGAGTTGGAAGATATGGCTTTCAAATACGAGCCCGGATGCGCCGATGTCCAAGTCGAATTCTTCGCGGGAAGCATAACCAGGTGCGTTTGATGATGACGTCCAGCGAGCCTGTAACAAGGGCGAAATTTCTGCTTTCCAAGCTTCTAATTTCCGGTTGATACTAGCAACCTTCCGCACCAGATGCAGTGCCTGTGCGATGTGGAGGGCGCAGCCGCAGACGGGTCATGCGAGTCCTGGATCTCCGTGGAATAGATAATACGCCCCTAATAAAATATAGGTCTGCGCGGCTTCCAAGGTCCCGAGGGCCATGATATCCAGTAGTGGTTCCCTCCCATGACCTCGAGTATCTCAAGAACACAAGTAAATACATTAATCTGACATACAGAGAGTCCCAGTATGCCAGGATTATATATTAGATTACCATCTCATTCATAATCATCAAACAGCCACCAGTCGTAGACTCATACGCAGTGCATGTCAACATAAAACCCAACCGCAACAAAACCAACAAGAGCACTATTCACTTCTTCTGTCCCTACCCCTGCCCCTTCCCCGGCGCAGACTCAACATCCACCTCAATAGTCCTCAGAATCCCCTGCGATGGATATGTCTTTTCAATATCCACGCACGACGCATCAGGCGATGCCCCCGTTGATGCTAGAGGCGTTGCATCCGCTTTCGCTTCTGCTGTTGAGTAGGAGGTGCCCTGAAATATCTGGCTCTGGCTTTCTGCAGGGCTTCGGATTTCGGTGGTGTTATTGCTGCTGGTGTTTGTATTTGTGCTGGGATTCGTATTCGTATTCGCATTGCTGTTGCTCTTGATGGTATTTGTGTTACTTCTGTTGTTCGAGGTGTTGTTGCTATTGTCATCATTGTTGCTGCAATCCCCCTCTAACTCCCAAGTGCTGTATTTGAGAATATCGCTGTCCTCCGTCGCCATCCAACCGCGCGGTCGCTTTTTCTTCTGCTGTTGTATCTGGCTGGGGCTGTTGTTGTGGTGGTGTCTCCTTGAACTGCTGGCGCTTGCTTCGCTGAAACAGGAGAGTTGGGTTGCGGCTCTTCGGAAGAGGTAGCGGACTTGTAGGACGGGGAGGCAGCTGGCAATGATGCCGCAGGTGACTTCTGCTGTTCTGTGACTGGTCAGCAGCATTTTTGGATGTTTTAAGGGAGGGGGGACTTACGTCCAGAGAAACTCGGGAAACCAGTCATGGGTTTTGTCGGCGGTGTTGCTGTTCTTGACGCTGAAAACTAGTCTGACGACGCTGGCGCAACAGCCACTGTTTTCTTTTTAGCAATGATCATGACAGATCAGACACGGGGAATGGGGGATGAGCACATACAATGAACCCGCCACAAAAATCGCCAATATTCCAATCTTCGTCGCCCTAGTCTTCTGCATCATATTCAACACGCACGCAATCGGCAGCAACAGAATCATGAAATCCGACGCCACATTGATAGCCGAGGTCACCAGAATCGGAATGTTGATGTTGATACACGACCCTTCCACAGATTTCTCCCAGATCTTATGCCGCGGTGTGCACTCGAAGATCTTGACGATGGTGTCGGCTAGGTAGAAGAAGAAGTTGAACCAGATGAGGAACTGGATGATCATGTATGTTGTTGTTTTCTGGACGATGGTTGTGAACACGCGGATGTAGAGGAGGAGGATGGAGAGTTTGGTGATGAAGATTAGGGGGCCGTAGGCAATTTGCGCGATGTTTGCGATCTTTGTGGTGTTAGTGTTTCCATCCCTGGTACTTGTTGCGGTTGAACCTACCTTGGAGAAATCTTTAACGTCAGAATCGGCTACCAGCCATTGATGGATACCGCTACCGTGCTTGTCGGCTTCGAAGCATATGACCCCATAGCCAATGAGACCGAGCTAGTCTCCATAAGTATTCCGAGAATTTCTGACAATGGGAGAAAACATACCCAGGCCAAAAGACAAGTCCAATCTTCCCATATCGGCTTCCCTACAATAAATAGCTTCGAAAACATTCGCAGCGCAACGCAAATCGTGCCAATGACCAGGCATACCACTTGGGTGACGATATCCCATCCTCGCATTGAATTCCGATAGTCATAAGTGAGGGTTTCCGATGACGGCGCAGGGCCGTTATTCGTAATGGGAGCCATGAATCATAAAAGTTCAAGTTCAGACAATTTTGAGTTTCAAAAGTGAAGAAGATGCTCAGCTCCTACTATTCAATGTATCAAGATAGAAAAAACATCCAGCATCGTATTCATGAAAGCAACATATGACAATGACGACAAGTCGAGTCAACTGACCAGCAAGCAGTAATAGTCACCGAGGTTGAACCAGGTTCACAGCGCCAGCACCCGTTTATCAAGGGCCCAAGAAATGACCACACCGCAGCCGGCTTGCTTGCCATTGTCAAAGTTCCCGGCTTCTCCTCCTCTCCACGGGATGGAATGGCAGCTTGCCGTCGTACAACGTCCAAGGTGAGTGAGGAAAGTAAACGGGCCGATTGGGAGCGGGCATGGTTGACTGGCTGGAGAGGATTATGGGGAGCGAGAGGAGAGTTGGATTTGCGCTTCGCTGCATGACGGTGTAACGGTTCAATGTCGATGGGCAGGTTTGTGGTCTCTGAGGATGGGATTTGCCGGTGGATCAGATGCATGATATTGCTTTTTATCGGAGTCGGTGACATGGTTTGCCTGTCGAGAATGAAGATCGGGCCTTCGAGGTATTCGATGCATGTACCCATGACAAAGGATATTATTTGGAATATTCGGGAGAAGAAGAAATGTTGCATAGATCGCCCCAAAAGCACCGCACACCAGCTACCAGCCATCCAATTCATAAGACCTAAGCTGCAAGGCTAGAGAAGCGCCTGTATAACCCCAAATCAGGAAACGCAGCACCATCTGTACGACTTGCAGAAAATTAGCAGGTTACATACTTCTCTCGTCGTAAACCGGCCTGCTTGCTTCTGGTTAGTCAACTCGGGTACTGTGGTATCTCCCCGATGCGATGCACCAGTAACCCTCGCCTAGGCTACCTGCACCGTGTGGTGTTGGCGTTTATTGACGTGGTTTTATGAGCTGTCATATGATTTTACTTAGTCGTAGCAATGTGATAGTCTATAGCCGAGGAAGGTTGAAATGTTTGTTCATGCCATCATTCATACCGGTACAGGTAGGCTGCTACCTGTCCGGAGTTCAGCATTATATTCATTCATCTATGTGCATGCGTTTTCTTTTTGCAACTCCCTCTCACAGAGTCACCCCGACTAACCCCTCCAATCCTTCTTCCCAGCTCTCCATCAACTCTCCGGCAAACACTTCCAATGCCGAAGTATCGAGCGTCTTCTCCAGCGCATCGCGAAGTTCACTGGTCGTGCCACTGAGAACGAGATCGATCAACGCGCTCAGCACGCCCGACTCAGAGATACGAGACTTGAGATTACGGATGTTTGTCCGTACGCTCTCGTGAGCTTGACGGACGGATGTTGTCAGTTGCTCCAGACGGTCCTTGGGCAGTTTGGCGGATTTGGTGCCCTTCTTCGATGCGATGGTTGTTAATTGCGAGATGGCCTTGAGGGTTTCGAGGATAAGCGATGTTTCGTGGAGGAATCTCCAGGATGGCGCGGAGGGGGATTCTGAGTGGAAGGTGATGGCTGTGTTGGAAATGATTGGCGATGTCTTGTCGGTTGGTGCGAGGTACTGAGCCTTCGAGCTCAGCCATTCCTCCACTTGCGATAGCGATCCTTCGACCTCTTCGGGGGTGATCGATTTCGATCCACCCAGGTGAGACACCACCTTGAGCAGGTTAAAGTGGTTCTTCGCGGCCTCGACCTCTGCAAGTGTCATATCAGATTCTGGGTCCGATCCAAGAATCTCGTCGAGACTAGGCAATGCAGCCTCCACAGACACAGGTCTCTGGGCAGCCAGCTCCTTGAGGAGCCCGAAAAGTCGGTCTGTTATCCTACTCGACTTCATCCATGGTTCCTATAACCTATTAGCCGCCAGTCAAACATCATATCGGACGTGGCCTACCTGAGGCAATGGACCCAAGCGCATCTGCTCTTCGAACGTTGGCTTCCCAGGAGCCTCGCAGTTCATGAACGCGTCAAATTTCCGCTGGTCATACATGGAAGACTCGTCGTTTGCTACAGCATTATCTGGTAAGCACGGTTCAACATTAAAGGTGTAAATAGTGAACTTACCAATCTCATCGTAGCGCCCCACCGGTTTCCCCCCGACCAGTCTCTGCGTGCGCCTCACTTCCAACGCATACATTCTCCGACAGATGCTGTTCTTCAGGCGCCTCTGAAGGTCGATGGTGCCCTCCACGTTCACGTAACTGCCGAAGTCCAAACCATTCGATCGGTTCCGGATGGTCGTGATATCCGCATTGCGGTAGAAGTTGAGACCCTGCATAAGGGCGATTTGCGGATCAAAGTCCTTGTATTCTGCGCCTTCGATCGGTGGTGCCGAGTGTGGGTGGACGGTTGCAATGCGTGTGAAGAGGTTGTGGGCGACAGTTTCGAACTGGAACTGCTTGACGGAGAGCTTGCTGAAGGTCTTGAGAGCAAGAGAACCAGCACCGAGACGGAGGTAGATCCGCACCAGCAACAACAATGCCTGGTAGTTGTGAGGCGAGTCGACGAGCAGACGATCCAGAATTCCGGCTGCGCGAATGAGAGCGGTATCTGGGATTTGTTCGCCTTCGTGTCCGAAACGCATCAAGCTCATCGCGGCGAGCAGACAAAGGTCATCGCTCGGTTGGCTCTCGATCACAGATTCGTCTGATTTCTGCTCCGGGCTACGAAGTTCACCGTAGGTCTTCAGGCAGCGGGCAATGTAATCCTCGGATTTTTGCGTTGTAACGCTAGCCTCGTCGGATGACAGTTGGAAGCAGTATTTCAACTTAAGGGCATTGATAACCGCAACGCCTTTGAATGGAGAGGTCTATTCAGGGTCAGCTGGTTATAAAAAACGAGAAAAGGAAGTCGTCTGACGTACGTCGCTTTCACTCTCTTCCGTCTTGAGTGTGTACTCGACAAACTTGGACAATCCATCCTTTTCCAATTCAGGAAGATACTTCTGAAGGTCACCGAAGCAGTAAAGTTTGCTCTTATTCCGGTTAAAGTACTCTTGACTAGCAGAATAAAGGTCATCCTTCGTTAAGCTGCCCGACTGAACACCCCAGTGCATCAGATCCAATTGAGCCAATTGCACGTTACGAGACTTGGGCACTGCGTTGAGGAAGTCTTTGATGAAAGTTTGCGCCTCGGTAGTGGCCCTTGTCTCTGTCAGTGATTTAAATCATCGCCCAGGAATTCAAGTACTTACTCTGCGTTGTTGAGATTCCGTACAGACGCAACAAGCAAATTCCAGACAGCCCAGTCATCACGCTCCTGCAGAGCCTTCCGCTCATTCTCATCGGTGGGGATTGCGAGCAAGCTCTTCGCGTAGGCCAGACCCTCGGTCCACATTCCAGCCTTCTCCAGACCGTCCACCTTGGTTCCGACAAAGGTCCAATCATTCTGGACGATCTGCGAATTGAGTCCGAGGTTTTCGCTGTCAAGAAGTTTCACGATCTCGGGGTTACGGTCTTGGGTCTCGAGGATCTTGACCAGCAGCAGTAGCTCTTCGGTGGTCTGGATGGCTTTAGGTGGACTGGGCGTTTCTTTCTGTTGCAATTGTTATCATCATGCTGTAACGGGGGAGCACGGAGAGCATACGGGATCGGAGGGAACACTTTCGGCGGCTTTAGAAGCCATGCGGTATGCCAGAGTACCAAAGAGTTTCTTCTCGGCCTCTGAGCTCTTCGAGTCGGTAGCGGTAAGATGGCAGAGGAAGATAGCCCAGAAGTAGTACTTTCGCGTTTTCGGGAAATTGCTCTGAAGACTCATGGCAGCCTGAATCCCAGTCATAGATTAGTCCCGTCCACCAAAACCATATAACCTCCAGACAAACCTTCTGCGCAGACTTCCAATCATCATTCTCAAACGCATATGTAAACCACCGCATCTGGATCTCCAGCTCGTGCGGCTTGGCCTTCGCGGCCTTCTCCCAAAGTCCCCGCTTGGTATCTTCCTGATTGCTCATCTTCTCCAGGGTCTGCTGGAGGATATCGAGGGTCTCGAGGTCTGTCGCGGGGGGTTCGGCTTTGCATAGTTCGAGGGTCTCGGTCACACCACGCTTGTGGTGGGCTTCGTCGGCATGGCGGAAGAGGATATGGGCTTTCCATGCCTATTCAACGATACTATTAGCGATACCAACAGAACAACAAAGCTGGTTTCTATTGCGAGTGTATGTACACAACCGGAAAACACAACCGCACCGCAAATTAAAAACCCACCTTCAAAAACCTCGTATCCTCCCCCTTCTTCATGCGTTTCTCGATAAGCTGTAGCGCCTGCTTGAGGTTCTGCGCATCAATGGCATCCTGGATCTGGTTGTTGCGCCGCTGGAAGACGGCGTCGTTGGTGGTCGACACCATGGCGAGGTCGGAGTCGGACTGGGGGCTCTATATACGCGATTTACACACCGTTTGATTTGGAAGTAGCGCGGGGGGAATAAAAAGAGTATTCGTATGCTGCGACGGGGCACAGCACACGCGTGCAAATGGAGAATTAAAAGCGATATGGAGGGGAAGTTGATATTCCGATTTGCGGTGCTTTTTTGTCGGCGGGGAGGTGAAGGCGGTGATGGGTTGACTGCATACTACAACTATGGACGTCAAGTAGAAGATATTCTGGTTTTCTATGCTTAGGAATGAGATAATTTATATTTTCTGGGAATTCGATCTTTAGGGACATTTCATCGTAAGTAAACTCTAGCCATGCCCATAGCTCACACCATCTAACGTGGGCATCGCAGACGTCTATTTATATCTTGCGAGTCGAGAAGGGTAAGATGTTTTTTTTTTTTTTTTTTTTTTTTCGTACAAAGAACTGCACATAGTAAATTTCTCGAGGAAACCGTGACAGGAAAGGGGTATATTGAAGCACAACTCGTAGTATACAGATAGCTCAAAAATACAGTATCATCTCGTCTAGCCCCTCGAGCAATCGGGATACCAAGAAAGAGCCCAATTCATGACAAACAGACAGAGTCCCCAGACAACACTCGAGTAGTTGAAAGGGCATCTATTCAAGCAGAGAACTCATAGGCCTGGCCGGATGGACAATAAGTGTGATTTGGGCGTTATCCATGCCTTTCAGTCCGGATTAAGCATCATCGGAGACAGGACCATGGAGACGGGAACGCGGCTTTCAGAACGCTGATAGAAAAGCAATCGTTTAATATCACGGCGCTGACAACCAACGGCGCGATTGAGGCTGAACATAGTCGATAAGGGAGTAACGGTTCTCGTTACTTCTGGCTAGTGCCAAATCTTTTCTGCGTCATCTGCTCTATGTTAACGGATGTACTCTTCCATGGAGATTGACTAGATCGATGCCTCGTCATCAAAGACATCGGGTCTGAGATCCAGGTAACTCACCCAAGTCTTCTTACAATCCCGATAAGCTCTGCAAACATCATTAGCACATGCACAACATTGAATAACAGTATACATTGCTAAGGACAATCAAACATAGCCCCGATGCAGCACAGAACACCTGCTCCCAATAACCCAACTACCCTAACACAAAAAACAAAATACAAATACAAACAACAAATATATACTCACTGAAAATAATCCCCACACATCTCCTTATCAAACCCATTCCGTCTCATACACTTGAGACTCCGGTCCGCAAAGTCCTGGCACGGATCATAGTACTCGCTGGCGCTCTTGCTGTACGCAAACGGCAATTAGCATCTATCAGTCAGAATCACGCTAGATGAGTACATTGCGTTGTGTTGGCACAGATGTAGATCAGGTGGTGGTGGTGGTGTCGGACGGATGGACGTGGGTGTATCATTGTGCTCATAACTGATATGCTTGAGGTGTGACAATAGCCATTTCCTTAAGATGGGGAATAGGCTCTGCACCAATAACCAACATCCGACTCTGACCACCACGTCTCGACAATGGACTCCAAGGAAATGTTCAACATAAAAAAAGGGCACATACTGAGAAAACTTCCTCTCCGTCTTATTCACATCCTCCACCGGCAAAGTCTGCCCCTGCTCATTCTCATTCGAAGCCATAATGGATCCTCAGTATCAATTCTTTACCAACTACTACTAGTACTACAAGTACATAACATGAGGCATGAAGTCCCCACGACATCGGAACAACCCGGCGCCCGCCGATCGGATACCGCGGCATGCTGGCATTTCACCGAGGAAATGCCGCGCTTGGCGCGGAGAGACGGTTTTTGAATGACTTCATTTTTTGGCCTAACGAGGTAAGTGAGGAGGCTCTGCGATGACTGGGATTTGTAGATTGGATTTAAGTATGCTTGGCTATATAGTTCAGACCAGGATACTGCTATGTACGGAGTACAGGTACCTGTAGGTACTCCGTACTGCGCTTTGGTTGGTCGTGCAGATACTTCTCCATAGTGAAAATTTTTCTACTCCGTCTCGTACTTTTCGTACTACGACTAGACTAGCGCTAACGAGTCAAAATGCCACCAGAACCGTGGACTCGCACAAATCCCGTCTGTCCTAGTGACTTGGATACGCACACTGCAATCGTCTCTGTTGCCACGGCACTGTATTGCCACATGCGCACACGCACCGCATATCCACGGAGACATGAGAAGGACAAGAACGAGATGGTTTGGGTCGACGCTGGCGTAGGCTCCTCTTTCTCCTCACGGCATTACCCCTCCTCCTCATTGAGGATCCATCGTTCAAAACTTTCTTTCTTCCGGTGCTTCCTTCGGCCAGCCATCCCCTTCCGTTGCTCCCGTTGCCGTTGACATGTTACCGGCACATTCGTTATCAATCTCATACCTACTCCGGAGTAGTAAAAAACGAAGCAACCGGCGAATGCTGACCGGCCCGGGGTATTGTAAAAAAAAAAAAAAAAAGACGGAAAAAGAAAAAGAAAAATAAAATAACCCAATCTGGAGCCATACATCTGCGATACACTTACTACGGCCGGTCCAATTTTCTCTCCAATCCTCCAACAAGAAGCGCCACCCTAATGTAAACCGAGGCCCCGCCTCTGTTCGAGCCAGGGTTCCTGTAGGCCGGTTGTGAGATAAAGGTGACCCTCAGCACCCGTCACGAAACTTTATGGCCCGAAATTGTTCTGTTATTTGCCAGAGAGTGGATAGCCTCGTTTTTAACTGCATTGTTTTTTTCTGGTTGAAGGAGAGATGTTGAATGGCTTTGTGAACCTGCTGGATGTGGTGTGTGCATACGTACTCCCGTAGTCTGTATCGCATCGCACCATGCACTATGTAGTAGGACGTGTGTTTTAGCTAGAAACAGTGCCTGAAGAATTAGGATTTAGTGCTCCGTACTCCGTACGGCACGTAGACTTCCTCGGGTAGCAAGCCTGGTCTTGGAAATAAGGAGAAACACAAAGTGGCTCATACTCGGAACATCTCCTTAGATAGACAACTAGCCGAAAACACGAGACGACTCCTCGATTTCATTCTTCTGCTTTAACGCAGTCCAGACAAAAGTTCCTTACTCCGATAGACGCCCATGTGCAAGCTGACGTGCTGAATGTCGACTGCATCTGTACTCTGCAGTCTGTGCTGTATCCTGATCTTCAGCGGTAGCGCTGCCTGTGACTGCCATCCGAAAAAGGCAACGCACGACTCCATCAAATCGTGGCACTATCCCATTTCGGGGACGCTGTTCGCATAATCGCTTTGCGTAACAACCGAGCGGGAGGGAGCCATGAATCTCCATCGGGCGAGCCTTGGGTCTAGTGCCGTTGTAAGTCTGGTCCGGATTTCCCAAACCCGTAACTCACTCTGGGAGAAACTTCGTCGGACCGCGCGCATGGCTGAAGATTTTTTTGGCTTTTCCCTTTTTGTTTGTTGTCCATAGAAACCTTTTTTTCCTGCTAAACGCTGATTGGTCCGTCGTTTTCAATAGAACAACCATTCCAGAGGCGCAACTTCGTCGTCCGGAATTCCCTCTGCACCATGTACCGAGTCGAGCACTGCAAAATTTTCCATGGCTTCCAATCCACTCCCTCGTAGTTCTCCGCAAGCCTGCACATATCAATCAATCCACCACCATTGTACTCATTGTACTCCGTAGTGACAATGACAATGATCGCGTGGATAGAACCACCCACCCGGCGGTACTCGGAAGTTTTGGGAACGTGGGGCCTTGTCCTAGCCACCCCGTAGAAAGTGGAAGAATCGTGTCAAAAAAAAAAAAAAAAAAAAAAAAAAAAAAGCACAGGCCAAGCATGATTAAGCAAAGAGTCGAAGAATTCGCACACAATTCCACATCCGCGCCCCTCTAGGTACGGCCCATCGCGAGGTATTGGGTCTATACGGAATAGATATAAATACCCCCTTTTGGAACGGTCTCTGGCTTCGTCCTTTTCCCTCCTTCTGCCGTGCTTCTTCAACACCCTGGTTCATCGTCGTCATCCCATCTTCAACAAGCCCATCTTAAAAAGAGCCCCCCAAAAGGCCCCGATTCCATATCTTATCGTATCTCCTCCCTGTCCTCCCCCCACTTGGGACTCCTGAAAAATTTTCTTCCATCATCCAGTCGAGTAAGTCGCCTTGCCGTCCGGAACACATATAGACCTCGTTCGACAGAAAAGTGCATCGCGGCTCATATTAGCGTAGAACAATGGCCACCGCAGAGACCATGACCTCCACCTCCGTGGCACGCCTCCAGCTCAACGGCGCGGAGACTCCCCCCAAGTCGCCCGTCTCGGAGACCCCTCAGGTTACCTTCGACCCGGCCAAGCACCTGCAGCACACTCCTCCATCCAAGGTGTACACGATGAACGAGCTCGGTTACCCTAACAGCCGTGGTGTTTCGCACGTTGGTGTTTCTGAGCCGTTCCCGTTGTTTTCCGAAGAGGCTGTCGAGCAGATGCGGAAGGAGGTCTTGGGCCAGGAAGTCAAGGCCAAGCACGAGTACTCTAGTGACCTTGCACAGAGCCAGCTGAGAGGCTTCGCTCCCGAGTGAGTAACTCCAACGACCTGCCAAGTTGGAATCCATCGTCCTTGTAGACCGGTCGATGCTAACGCCTGATTCCTCCATAAAGTTGCGCTCCTTTCGTGTACGATGCCTGGAAGAACCCCGAGACCCTTGCCATCATCTCGAAGATTGCTGGTGTTGACCTTGTGCCGGCGATGGACTTTGAAATCGGACACGTGAACCTGTCTGTCACTAGCGAAGAGGAGAAGGCTCGCGCACTCGCCTATATCAAGGAGCAGGCTGCTGCTGGCGTTAACTGGGAAGACGAGAGCCCCATTGTCGACTGGCACACCGACAGCTACCCGTTCGTTTGCGTGACCATGCTTTCGGACTGCACTGACATGGTTGGTGGCGAGACTGCCTTGAGAAAGGGAGATGGTGAGGTTACCAAGGTCCGCGGACCCCAGAGGGTAAGTTTATATTAGTATCCAGGCTATCATCACGCAAGCTCACAAACCTCTTCAGGGATCCGCTGTCATCCTCCAAGGTCGTTACATCGAGCACCAGGCTCTCCGTGCCCTGGGAACCACCGAGCGTATCAGTATGGTGACTTCGTTCCGCCCTCGCTCTGCCGCCATCAAGGACGACACCGTCCTCACCACTGTCCGTGCCGTTTCCAACCTTAACGAGTTGTACCACCAGTTCGCCGAGTACCGCTTCGAGATGCTTGAGGAGCGTTGCCGCAACATCAACCGGCATATGCGTGACCAGAAGCGTGCCAACCGTGCCTTTGACACCTGCGGCGTGAGGGACTTCATTCGTGAACAGATCGAATTCCTTGAGCACATGGAGCGCGAAATCGTTCCCAACGAGCTCGTCAAGAAGGGTGTTATTGGCGACAGCCACTTGATCTCCGAGCACACCAAGCAGGAGCTCTCCCGGCGGCGCGGTGCTGCTGCTGGCGAAGAGTAATTGAAAAAACCTCGATAAGCGCTACATCTTCCGGCATATTTCCTTGCGTTCTTGCATTTTCCTTTTGACCCCTTGTTCTTTTGCATCCCGTCCATTTTCTCCATTATAGACGCCTGTTTTATTATTTCCTCTGATGACTGACGACTGATGATGACTGCTATCGGGCTTGCGGCTCGGATAATCGTTGCATATTGGGCCACCAATTTTCTTTCCGACTCTTTTTCTTTTTGGCGCTCAGGCAGTATCCTTTTGGCGTCTTGTCGCATGGGAAATGGCCGTTCAATGTATTTACTGAAATAGATAATGTGCGAAGTAGATAATTGAAAAAAGTCGTTGATTTTGTAACAAAAACCGTTTCATTTGTTGTATCTTTCGAAATTGATTGCTGACTGACCCTAAAAGCTGAACATAAATCCTGTGGTATATCGAGAAGATGATCGGATATGTCGTTGGGACATTCCGTTGGCAATTAGCAAATGAACAATCTCTCTTCGCGAGGAAGAGAAGACTGTAACCTATCTGCTTAGCACACTGGCGTATTGCCAGGATCTCCCAGGTCTATGTAAAAACAACAAATGTCCAGATATCTTACCAGCCAGAACCACAAAGCTGGAGATAAGAGGTTGAATGACAGAAGACGATGATGCTGAAGACGACACTGACTACCTATAAACTAAGGTGATGACATAGGCGGGCGGTCAGTTGATCCAAGGCAGGCCTCAAGGACCCGAGATAAGAGAGCGGTGGTCGGTTCGGAGACCGGGGGTCAGTGAGGAGATATATGTGAGGGGCAGCCGAAGCCAGCCCGAACCGGGGCAAGAGGCCTTGCATCCAGTTAATATACCCCCCTCTTGCAGAAATATAAAAAAGAGCGATAAAGACCTGCATCGAATCACCGCACGGTTAGGACCATACCATCGATACCACCCAGTCAAATCAATGCCACCACTCCTCCGCACTGTTGTAGCTGCAAGAAAGACCAATCATAGCACAAGCGAAATAACATGCATGTATGGCGACTACCCAACGAACCCCGTGCGTCAATTTCGGTCCGTAGCAAAGGTACGCTGTCGGCTATTGCTGGTCAGAAACGTTAAAAAGACGCGTTAGTGAAAGTGTCAGCTGTCTGAGGAGCCCTCGAAACACGCTGAGACATGAGAAGTAAGGTGAGCAAGTAAGCAACGATAAAATCGTCTATTCTGGTGAGACTCGGTTGAAAGGAGTCCTGGTCACTGTACGGAGTAGACCAAAGTAGCATTAGAAGAATGATAGACAGGTTCCATACCAGGTTCCTCCTCTTGAATCCCCAACGCTCACAAACAATGCCTTTGAGAACGATAGTGTTGAAGAAATGGGATGCTGAGAGATGGAAGAAAGAAGGGAGAAGAGAAGCAGAAGAGAGAGGAGACCTGTTTAGTTTTCCGTTTCCCGAGGTCGACGCGGGAGTTTACCGCGGAGGTCACCTGTTCCTTGTGTTTGCACTGTTTGTCATGTTTACCTAGTTTGTCCTCAAAGAAAGAAAGTCATGTTCACGTCGCCCGACACGACTACTCTCTCCAAGACGTGAGTGCTACTGCTGCGGCGCTTGCTCGACGGTTGTCAAGTCTCTCCTTTCGTTTATCTTACTCCCCTGACTTCGTTCATTCGCGTTACTTCGCTACGTTCTCTGCAACTTCTTCAGTGGGCTGCTCCGGCATGCCCGACGTGCCTTCATTGATCCGAACTATTCACGTCTATACTCGCCCCAGCGCGGCTGATTTTTCCCTTCGGATATTTTCTTTCAAGAAGGATCCCTCGTTAAGCCTACCAAATGCCCAAATCAACGAGCTCCAAGACTGCCAAAAGCGCAAATGCAAATGGTACGGCAACCACAAAGAACTCGGAGGTAGAGTCCGGAGTAAGTTGGAACTTCTGACCCGGATATTTGTGCATAATCTTGGAGTGCAGTCGCTGACGTGTCATTCCTAGCTCCTCCAAACACTACAGGGACACGTGGACGACCTTCGACCTTTTATACAATGCGGAATCTGCATTAGACCGTTATACGAACCCTTCACTCTCGCCTGCGGACATACTTTCTGTTACACCGTCAGTTCCCTTTCGCTTGACAATTATGCTTGATAGTTATGTCTCTGACACTTGCTAGTGTTTGACATCATGGTTTTCTGCAGGAAGGTCGAATAAAACATGCCCAGACTGTCGAACTCCAGTGGTAGCACAGCCGGCGCCGGCTTATTTGGTATGTCCATAGAAATGGACGTTCGAGGGGTAATGTCTAACATCTTCTAGGTTCGTGCGATAGTACAGTCATGGATGAGCCGCGCCGAACTTCTTGAAAAAGGGGAGACCACTGCAGATCACATCAAGAACCAACGCGAAGAATCCGACAAGGTTGACCAGGACAAGAAGAACGAGCATCCACGGGAGGGAGGGTTATTTCGAGGCGCATTCAGGCACCCACCAATTACGCAGCCTATTGTCGACCTTGAAGACAACGTCATCCGCTGTCCACAATGCGGCTGGGAACTTGAAGATGACGTTGAATGTGAACATTGCGGATATATTGGGGACTTAGATTCTGACGCGGGTGATTCACAATGGAGTGGCACAGAGGAAAACTCGGAAATGGCCGATTTTCTTGACGAGGAAGCCCAGGATGATTTCGACGGCGCCGATGCCTTCCATGGCAATCATGGAATATTTGCCTCTTTTTTCCCCCCTGGATCTTTCAGTCGTCCTTCTGAATCCCTCGGCTGGCGCGATACACGAGTCATTGGCGACAGTGAAGACGAAGACCCAGAATTACGCAATGAGTACGATGACACGGACATGGAATCTTTTATCGACGACGATGAGCATGTCGAGTACGAGACTGGATCGGACCCGAATACAGTGGTTGGCGGTCATGGATTCAGCACGCAGGACTACAGTATCCAGGATCACAGCACACAAGATCACGATTCGCATACGGGTTCCGAAATTCCGATGACTCAAGAAGATGGATATGCCAGCTTCTCCATGGACGAGGGTTCAGGAGACGATGAAAGCGATGATGGCAACGAAGAAGAAGATGATGATGACGATGACGAAGATCCCATCCGGCCACCTATGACTGGACTACGAAGACCAGTTCCAGGGCCAAACGGCAGTTTGAGGAGAGGTACCGACGTGAGAGGGCGTCTTGGGAGTAACCAGCGCAGCACGCGTTCCAACACGGCAGGATCATCCGCTCATAATACGATTGATATCTCGGACGACAGTAAAGGTTCCGACAGTTCCAATGATCCCGACGATTCTGACGATTCTGACGACTCTGACGAAGGGCCAGTGGCACCGTCCAGAAGGACAAGGGGTCGAATCAATGGAGCCTATTGATCTCTCGAGTCCATTAACTTCTTTAGCGGATCAATTTCACACTTCAAGTGTTGGACTGCTCCATCAACGAAGGCTATAGAGTTTTACGATGATTGGTTTGGTCATGATTACGGGCAGCGGGCCTCTGCGATTCGTTCTTTTATCCATTCTCTTTCGGGATTCATCAATACGGCGCTCGGGTATGGCTTACAGAAAACAGCAATTCGGCAGACATTATGATTTAAGAAAACTTCACAAATACCCCTCTTTGCATTGTTTTGGAATTGGAGTCTCAGCGAGGGATCATGGTTTGCTTTCACGGAATGTACTTTATGGCGTTAGTCCGAGACTATATCGGTAGGCGAAAAGCCTTGGCTTCAATATATTATTTATAGACAGTGCATCATTGGACATGCTTGGTAGCGTTTACCACTCCATCTTTGTGTTTCACCAACCGTACAGCGTCTTCGGGTTTGAGACCATCATAAGATGCCACTCTTCAGCCGACAACCACGACCGTAGACTCTTCAGCCATGCCAAATCATCAACGACCAGATACTCCGTCTCGCGCAGTGCCTCCTCGCGCGTCCGCACTTTCATGTGCGGTGTATGGGGCCTTCGTATTCGTAGTTAGCACCGACCCCAATACCAAAAAGATGGCGAGAGAAGGTATACCAATCACTCCCCCAAAGAATCCGCTCCGGATTCGCCTCCACAAAAGCCCTCACCACCGGTCTCAAATCCTCATATCCCGGTGCCAGATAACTCACCCGGTACGGCGCACTAAGCTTGATATAAAGATGTCCAGCGCGGACTAACTCCAATATCTCCTTGAACCCAGGCTGCTGCGTCACATCCACCTTCCCATTCTCCGAATCGATGTTAAGCATGCTACCCCCCTTAAGCAACGCGAAATGATCAGTCACCAGCGCAATCCCCGCTGGTACCAACACCTCTTTCACGATAGGGCTGAGTTCGCCCCAGAACTCAGGATGTGTATGCGTAAACGCCAGACTCCATCGCCTTGCATCAGCATGGCCTCGAATAGCGCGTGCATGTTCCCGTAATGCAGTATTCTGCATATTCACTTCATGCATCGCCTGGTACTTGTACAGATTCACACGTATACCGCGCACCCCTGCGGCATGCATAGCAGTTAACTCATCACCCGTTACAGTGGAGGGGTCGATCACGCCCACGCCCTTGGTGGCCGGTGCGGTGGTGTTGAGTTCTGCGACGAAGGACTTCAAAGAGGTACAGTCTGCGCCGTAGGAGAGGCCGTGGGTTAGGACAGAGTTTGTGATTCCTAGGCGGGTCTTGAAGGAGAGGAATTGGGGGATTGTTGCGGGGGGTGGGGTTAGGTGGCGGTCGGGGGCGTAGGTGAATTTTGTTGCTGTGATCTTGAGCATTACGTTTAAGGGGGGATGTATGGGTATGACATACGGTCGAAGATGTGGTGGTGGACGTCCCATCCTCCGTTGGGGAAGAGGTCGGAGGCGATGGTGCTGGTGTATGCGATGGCCATTTGACTGCAGTGGTTGATGTTTACTTGATCGCATCTTGCAGTTGAGCTCTAATATTAATATATCACGCATTGCGCATTGTAGTGCTAGATCACTTCGGCAATCTATGTTCTCGTCTCATCATGTTGGGGTTGGGGTTATCCCCTCACGGAGCGCTCCGGGCACCCGCCTCGGAACACTCCTAGTCGGCTACGAGCAACCATATCGGGATGAAGATAGTCGGCGTGTTATTCTAAAATGTGCCTTGGATGTCATAGCATGGGCTATAGCATCTACTTTGTTTGGTATAAATGTCGCATACTGCCAATTGGTCGGATTGGGCATGCCCTAAACTTGACGTCTCTACTTGATATACGGCATAATGTCATCAAAGCACCAAGTCTCTCCATGGCAATCAATCCTCGCTGGTGGTGCTGCCGGTGGTGTGGAGAGTCTCCTCACGGTCTGTACCTTGCAGCCATCTACAGAACTGTCATCGCTGACTATATCAGTATCCCACGGAATACCTCAAAACCCGCCAACAGCTATTCCAAGAAAACGGCACGACTGTCCGCCAATCACCCCTCCGATTATTGATGAGCACAATCAGACAACATGGTCTTTCACGGTTATACACCGGAAGCTTAGCCTTTTGCGCCTCCAACGCATCCAAATCTGGCGTTCGATTCGTCACCTTCGACACCGTCTCGCGCTTCATGCCCACTAAAACCGTCGCTGGGAAAACGAAGACATCGCTTCTAGGTAATTTAGGAGCCGGGCTGCTGGCAGGTATTGCAGAAAGTGTACTCGTCGTCACACCCGGCGAGACACTGAAGACCAAGATCATCGATGACCAGGCCGGGCCGCGAGTGTACCGTTCTGCCACTCATGCAATTCGGACCTGTCTGTCGCAAGAGGGTGTATCTGGGCTATACCGCGGTGTGGTGCCAGTGACGCTGAAGCAATCGGCGAATGCAATGGTACGGTTTACCAGTTATCGATTCTTCCTTGGGCAGATGGATGCCATGTTCTCCAGAGATAATGCTGGCGCTCTCCAGTCCATGAACACGGTTGTTGCGGGTGCATTGGCAGGTGTGGTGACGGTTTATGTGACTATGCCATTCGATACGATCAAGACCCGATTGCAAGCTCTTGGCGGTCATCAGCGGTACCGTGGTTCCTGGGACTGTTTGCGGTCCGTGGTTCGGGGTGAGAGCGTTTTTGCTCTTTGGCGAGGGACGACGCCTCGTTTGGCGAGGTTGAGTGTAGGTTCATCTCCGATGTATGAGTAGTATAATATTGACGTGTGGGTAGGTTTCTGGTGCTGCTAGTTTCACTATTTATGAGCATGTTGTTCAGTGGACGGAGATGTTGCGCTTGGGGCATGGGAGGGCCGAGATGTCTTATTAATGCTATGTCAAGGCAAACTTGTTGCAGTCTAATCTATAGAATAAATAGAATCTTTCCTGAAGACTAGACCAGAAATGTCCACGTGAATTGAGGTCCGTTCCCTGTTGGGTACAACATCTTATCAGCCAAGGCACACAAGCGGAGAGGAGGATATTAGCCACGCCAATCACCTCAACGCCCTCTGCCAATTCCATGTTCTTCAGGCCTTAATGTGGCTGAATCCTATACTAATTCGCCATTTCTGCAGCCATTGGCCTCTCGAGTCATATCTTGGCTACCCCCACTGGGGATTGACATTAAGCTTGCCGAACTTCGTTAGTATGCATCCGTCAGGATTCAACGCTATGCTTGTTCGGGCCGTAGACTCAACATCATCTAGTAGCACACGCCAATGGGAAGAATGGACTGATTGCCGGATACGAGCTGTTGGCTTATCAACACTGGTTCTGGCGGTGCTAAAAGACAACGCTAAAAATGTGTTTTCGGAGTCTCGGCGTTGCAAAAGCTCTTTGTATTTGATTGAGCCTCACCTCCTTTTCGCCAAGTCTGACGTTTTTATTCTCTTCTTACAGTGTGCATCTCCCGGTGGTCTGGGTTCTGGCTGCAATTTCGATACTTGACTTGTGTTTCTGGACTAGACGGGACCCTCAGACACTCCACGACCCAAGATGTCAGCCACTAGTACAACCAGCAGCAGCACCCGCACCTCAACGACCACAATTCCCCTGACCACCGTCTTCACACCACCGACACAATGCGCGACTGATTGGCAGTACGAACCATCTGCCTACAACGACAAGCGTGATGGCTTGCTGTTGCAAAATGTCGTCTCGGTTGTCAGTTCCTGTTTCCCGACCGGATTCGCCATGTCGGGAAGAGCCCAAGTACCCCAGGTCTACAGCCCGGGTTGGTGTCCAGTGGGCTACGCCTCTGCGGATGTACACATTAACGGGAAGACCACTTCGGCCGTTTGCTGTTACTCGTACGTGACATCTTTGTCTGTTATACACCCGAACGATGCTAACAGTGCCTCGCAGGAACTATTCGTATTATACCTCAACGAAGCTATATTCCGACCTGCCCCCGGCCATCTACGCAGGATGTCTCAGCACGCTCCTATCGCCTAGCTCCACCATTGTCTCCGTCCGTGATCCAAAGTCGAACCAAGGAACACAAGTCTCGGGCCCATTGACCATGTGGGCGCAACCTATCTCCATCCAACTCCAAGCAACAGACTCGAGCCTATTCGTATCGGCAACCACCACCGGCACCGGGGCAACTGCAACATCGACATCAGACTCTGCCGCATCAGATTCCGGGTCAAGCGGCCTGTCGACAGGAGGAAAGATCGGTGTCGGCGTAGGTGTTGGTGTCGGCGCCCTCGCCATCTTCGCTCTGCTTGCATTCTGGTTCCTGCGTCGTCGTGCTGCCAGCAAGAAGAACGCCACTCCTGATATGGCGGCGGCCGCGGAGCCTGCATACACGAATCCTTACCCGAACCAAGGCGCAGCGCCTTATTACGGTCCTGTTCCTGCTGCTAGGTCGGAATTGGAGAATACGTCCACGAAGTTTGCACCGCAGCCACCGCCGGCCGAGTTGCAAGGAGACACCAGAAGACATAACCACGTTGCGGAGCTTTCTGGTTGATTGTTTTTTTTTTTTTTTTTTTAATTCTGTATATATATACTCATTTTCTGAGTTTTCATGTGTCAAGTTCTGTGTATACGAGTCTGTGATATCCTGTAATAATTAATGTCATGTACATACGTTTAGAATGATGACATTCACTCACAAGTACTACTGACCAATTGGGGACCCTGCATTGTCATCGGCAAGCTCTGTCGGGATTCAGTGGAAGAGATGTAGCCAAGACGTTGAGGGCAGCTGTCAGAAACCATACGACCTGCACAACCAATGAGAAAGCATAAAACTGTGCATGCATAATCGCGCTATGCACATATGCCAAGCTTCCCCACAAACGCACGTGCGTATCGCGTACTTCTCCATATTCGACATTACTTACGATATCTACCAACACCAATCATCCTCACCAACAACTAGAATGGTGATGGATCCTCAGGGCAATGGAAAACCGCCTGCAAAGAAGGTCCGTGTGGCTTGTCACAGATGCCGAGCCAAACGAGTCAAGGTACATTGCGATATGCCGGGAACGAGTGCATGTAACTGACTTAGAACCAGTGTGATGGAAGTCTCCCAGCCTGTGGAAATTGTGCGCGTGCAAATGTTCCCTGTGTCGATGTGGACTCTCGGAATAATGACCTGCCTATACCCCGCGAGTGAGTCATCTTGAAATTTTCTATTACAGAAACATCTCTGAGATCAAGAACAGTTATATTGTCAAGTGTTGCTCGCGCATCAAGTGGCTTGAGCAAAAGATTCGGGCTCTAGATCCGAGCTTCGACTTGACCAAAGGCCCCCAGATAGATACAGATCCCTTTGGATCATCACTGCCATGGCCATCGCATCAAAGTCCCAGCAGCGCAGTCAGTGACGCACCACCGCGCGCGGCTTCTTTGAGTACAGAAATGGCCAGCGCAGTAGAAGGACCTGCTACAGGAAAGCGATCCCATGCCTCGATGGAAGAATCAGAGATTGAAAGAGCCCCATCTGTCGAAGCGCGCACCGTGGCCATGGATCTGGGCATGCTCTCGTTGCAATCTGATTCCAGGCAGAAGCATTATCTCGGGTCATCTTCAGGTCTGCTTTTCATGAAGTTGATCGGGACTGGCGAGACGTCTGGGCCGGCTCCGTCTCCTGCAACGCGCCGACTACGCCGTATGACATCTCCGCATCGTCCGAGTGAGGTGTATCAGTCACTTTATTCGGGTTTGGAACGGGAGCTGCCCTCCCCTGAGGATGCGGATCGGTTATTGGCAGTTTACTTTCAGTATATCCAGATCGACCACCCGTTTCTTCATCCTACTTCGTTGATTAACGCGTATAATGCACTACATGCTTGTGCTCAGCGAGGATATGACCCTGCGCAAATCGATCAAAACGGTTGGCACCGTGACATCAAACCTTTCCCTTATAATGGCAAAGTGGATGTGGCAAATGGTCACGAATCTACGCCCATTTCAATCTCTTTTGCTGTCTTTCACGTCTTCATGGTGTTTTCTCTCGCAGCAACTGTCCTCACGCGGAAGAAGAACTTCGATCACCCTCCGATACGATTTTATCGCATGGCAATGCTTGCGGCTTCGGAATGTTTCTCTAACATCTCAGTTCCGGCATTACAAGGGGTCTTACTACTGGCTATCCAAGGCATGGCCGAACCTGCTGGCCTTAATATCTGGACTTTGATACATATTGCCATGTCTCACTGCGTTGACTTGGGCTTGCATCGTGAACCGAATGACCCGTCTGATCGTCCTCCTGTCGCTCTTGCGGTCCGTAGACTCATCTTCTACACTGTTTATTCACTCGACCGGTATTTACATCTTTCAACTTCTTCATAGAAGAGCGCGGACATGCTGACACCGTCTAGATCCGTTTCAACAATTCAAGGTCGTCCGCTGGGAATTCGAGACGAAACATTCGATGTACGACAGCCGACAATGGACGATTTGGCGAGCAATGATACGCCAGTTACAACGGATGGTGACCTAAATGTGCATCTACCGTCCGCAGAGTATCTTGCATTTACCATTCGCCGTTTCCAATTGGACCTATACATCTCAGAAATAAAGCTCTTATTCTACCACCTGCCTTCGCAGGTAAACAGCATTATCTGGCCTACAGATCTCGACAGAATTCAGCAACGTATCAAATCCGATCTCGACCGGTGGCTGGCCGATTCATCGAGTGCCGTCTCAAAACTAGATACAGAGGAATCCTTGATCCTCCACTGCGAGGATCTCAAGCTCGAGTCACAATATCACGCAGCAATCACCTTACTGTACCAGCCATCACAAGTTTTTCGCTCGCCAACACAATCAGCTTTGTCTTCATGCTATCAGAGCTCAAGCCGACGGCTACGCATCTACAACTACCTGAACAATGAGGAGCAGTTATACTACAGCTGGCGCAACATCCATGGTATCTTCTCCTCAGGTGCTACAATCATATACTGCATCTGGGCATCTCGCAATCTCCAAACTACGATCCCTTTTGCTGATGCTTTGCGGGATCTTCGAACGTGCTCTAACCTACTAAGTATTGGTGGTCAATGGTGGCCTTCTGTGCGCAAGGGCAAGGAGAGTTTCGAGAAGATCATGGATCTTACTATAAAGGGACTGCGCAACTTGGAGAGTCGCATCATATCACCAACTCCAATAACCGGAACAAACCATCCTGCGCCGTTATCATTTGCTTCGACTCTAGAACCTGTGGTACCCCAGAGCCAAATGGAGCCATCAGCGCAGCTCTCGGGGTCTCAGGAGGCTGGCATTCATAATGCCATGTGTGAGTCGCGACCTAACTCCATTGTTTGATATGTACTTCTTATGTTAATCATTAATTTACAAACAGTACACGGTTTCGAATCGTCCATTGGCAATATTGACCATTCCACAATACTCGGCGATGGCTTGTCAGCAGACGGTCCTGAAGTTCTTGCCATTGATCCTGCAATGGAGCATTTCTTGTCTGAATATCTGCAGGGAGACTGGGGTTGGGATCCGTTTTCTGGATCTGTAAGTACCATACGTCCATGAGGGTACAGGCTCTGCTACCTCGGAATAATGTTAACTAATCAATGTCTAGTAACACCACTTACCACGTTCGTTAAAAGGAAATAGAAATCTCGGGCGGTATACACTTTGAAAGGGATTGTGTTTTGCATTTGTGACTACTGTACATCAACTACTTCCTCAGCCTCTTGATAGTAGGACCCATTGGTTCTCCCCGCTCCAAGCACCGCCGAGTCTCATCAATGTCATATCGCTCCTGACAGAGATGCACGCACTCTTCTACTTTATCTTCAGGCACGACCTCGACCCCATCCGCATCACCCATGATATAGTCACCAGGCCGAACCATGACTTGCCCACCAACCTCCAAATTCTCATACGGCACCGGTACATTCAACTCCGACGAACGTGTGAAGGTATTCGATCCAAGAATACTAACACCACGAGCAAATAGACCCATACCCAGCTCGCGGTGCTCAGCAATATCCCGGAAACGACCATCAATCACGACTCCTGCAGCCCCAAGTTTCTGTGCGCAAGTGCTCATGAGTCCTCCCCAGCAAGCGCTGATGAGCCCTTTCGGCTGGGAGACGAAGACAATTGCATCTTTGGGGATGGAGTCGGCGAGATGGGTTGGTGGTGTAGGGGAGGTTTTGTCTGTGGCAACTACCATGCGCACTGTATATGCGGGACCGAAGATTTTGTGGTTCGGGGCAAGGAGGTCTGGGGAGAACATCTTCAGGCCGGAGAGGTAACCGCCATGGGGGACTTTGAGCTTGACGAGGGCATCTCCGATCTAGACCGATTGTATGTCAGCTACCTGTTATTCTCGTGTTGCCAGTGACTTGGAACACTCACGTCACAAGAAGCAAACCCCTTGAGGGCTTTTACAAATCTCGACGGCGCAGCCATTGCTATGATGTGTGAGCATAGGAGCTTCTCCTGGCGAGGGGGTTAAGGATGACAGAAGACATCGTATATATCAACCCTATTCCTCCGACAACGCAATCACCTCCGGTCGTCGCATCGTCGTATAATAATGCGGGCGACCCCTATACCCCATCGCCGATGAAATTACTCTCTCCATAGTCCGATGAGCGAGTCCGTACTCCACATTTCCCTTGGGATATCTCCGCGTTTCACCCCGGAGTGCTCCGGTGGACTAGTCCGGGGGCACCTTCGGAACGCTCCATTCGCCATCGGATCGATCCTAAGAGGTTTCCACCAACAATATCGAGTCAAACATCAGCACCCGAGGCACGAGGACGATTTTCTTGAGGCTTGGAACCGGAGTGGCCAGCAAGAATTCGGCGCGGTGATCGCTGGTGGTTTTGTACGCTGTGGATTTGTCGCATTTCATTTTTGTCACTTCTCTCTTCGACTAGTTCTTCGACTAGTTCTATGTCCTAATCCAATTGCTATCCTATGCAATTAGTGACGAACTTGCAAGATGCAGAGATACCTCTCACGGTCGGTGCGGACAGCGCGACCAGGCCAATGCTTGAATACCGCCGTCAGTGTTAGACGGTTTGCGACACATGAGAACCAGACTCAGGTACGTGCTTGCTTTCAATTGACGCAAAATTCTCGTGAATGCGCATTAAGACGATCCCGAACAGATCCTCGGCGTGAACTATGGCAAACAAATCCACAATCTCGATGCGCTGAAGCAGGGCTCCAAACGACCCTTAACCCTGACTGAGAAACTGCTCTACAGCCACCTCATAATAACCGACCGCGCCTGGTCACTAGAAGCCATTGGGCGGGGGAAGACGATCTTGGAACTACGGCCAGACCGCGTTGCTTGTCACGATGCTACTGCGACCATGGCTTTGTTGCAGTTCATCAGCGCAGGGCTTCCAAGGGTTGCGGTACCGACGACTGTACACAGTGACCACTTGATTATCTCTGAGAAAGGTGCGGATGAGGATATGCGACGGGCTCTTGGTGAGCATGCGGAAGTGTATGACTTCTTGAGTAGTGCTTCTAGAAAGTATGGGATTGGGTTTTGGAAGCCGGGGTCTGGGATTATTCATACGGTCATTTTTGAGAACTATGCTGTGTATGCTGTTTATCTCTCAGCGCCATCGTGGGTTTCCTAAGAAGCTAACTTGTTTGTGACTCAAGACCAGGTGGATTGGTCATCGGAACCGACTCGCATACTCCCAACGCCGGTGGAATGGGCATGCTCGGTATTGGAGTTGGAGGAGCAGACGCAGTAGACGCCATGTCCGGAATGCCATGGGAACTGGTAGCGCCAAAGGTCGTTGGAGTCCGCCTCACAGGCCAACTCCAGGGTTGGACATCGACAAAGGACATCATCTGCAAGCTTGCTGGAATCCTCAGCGTGTCTGGCGGGAAAGGACGTGTGATTGAGTTTTTCGGACCGGGAACTGAGACTCTGGGTGCGACGGCTATGGCGACTATCTGTAATATGTCTGCTGAGATTGGGTCGACGTCGTGTATATTCCCTCACTCGGAGGCTATTGCGCGGTATCTCTCGGCGACTGATCGTGCTTATGCTGCTAGCGCGGCGAATGGGGTTAAAAATGTCCTTCTGACGGCAGATGAGGGATCGGACAACTACTATGATCAGGTCATCGAGATCGACCTGAACGAGCTTGAACCTCATGTCAACGGACCATTCACGCCAGATCTCGCACACCCGATTTACCAACTCAAGTCAGTAGTGTCAGATAGCGACTGGCCAAAGGAACTAAGCCATGCTATGGTGGGAAGCTGCACCAACAGCTCGTACGAGGATCTAGACAAAGCTCGTCAATTGGTTCGCCAGGCCCGTGCCGCGGGCTTAACCAACTTCAAAACACCATTCCTCTTGACCCCGGGAAGCGAGAAGATCCGCGCAACTGCCGAAGCGGATGGGATTTTCGAAGAGCTCCAGGATGCCGGGGCTGTTGTGCTCAGCAGTTCCTGCGGTCCTTGTGTTGGATCCTGGGATCGGAAAGATGTTGACGTGCGTGGGAAGGAGAAAAACTCGGTTATCTCCAGTTTCAACCGTAACTTTGTTGGTCGACATGACAGTAACCCTGCTACTCATTCATTCGTTACATCGCCTGAACTGGTGACAGCGTTTGCATACGCGGGGCGTCTTGATTTCAACCCCATCACCGACGATATCGCTCAGGAAGGAAAACAAGCACCCTTCCGGTTCGACCCTCCTGTTGGTCGCGAGCTCCCTCTTGATTTCGAGACGGGCGCACAAACCTTCCAAGAGCCACTGGCAGACGGCTCCTCCGAATCCGTCATCGTCGACTCCGAATCCGACCGCCTCCAACTCCTGACGCCCTTCCCGTCCTGGCAACCCGGATGCGCAGATGACATGCAACTCCTCATCAAAGTCCAAGGCAAATGCACAACCGACCACATCTCCCCTGCCGGACCCTGGTACAAATACCGCGGTCACCTCGAGAACATCAGCAACAATATGCTCACAACGGCTACAAACGCCTTCCTTCCTGGCGGCCCGCAGATGCTGGGTCACACCAGACACCCGTTGACCTCTGAAGTCAGCGTCGTGCCTGAAGTAGCTCACGATTTACAGCAAAGCGGCATCCGCTGGTGTATCATCGGCGACCATAACTACGGAGAAGGATCCTCGCGCGAACACGCTGCCCTAGAACCACGGTATCTAGGCGGTGTGGCAATCATCGCCCGCTCATTCGCGCGGATCCACGAGACAAACTTGAAAAAGCAGGGCATGTTGCCGCTTACTTTTGACGATGTAGCTGATTATGATAGAATCCAAGATGGAGATCGGATCCGGTTGATTGGGGTCGAAGATGGTGAGTTGGAGCCTGGGAGGCAGGTTACGATGAGGGTTACTCCGAGGGAGGGAGAGACTTGGGAGGCGAGGTTGGATCATAGTTATCATAGTGGACAGATTCGGTGGCTGAGGGCGGGGAGTGCGCTGAATTATATTAAGACTAGGGCTCAGTAGGATGTAGAATAGAGTGATAGACGTATTTTGATTTAGTACAACAGTTTTAGAACATCACATTCAGTAGCTCTAGCTGTAATACTGAATACAAAGCCATGACTTCCGCGGTGACTACCGAGAACATCAACCCATGTTGAAATGACGGAGGCAAGCCGATATTCCTTCCCCCGGTGTGATTCCAGTGATTCCATTAAGTAAAGACCTGCCCTTACCCCACAAAGCTTAGTCCCTCTCCAGCGAATAATTGCCAGTCACAGCCAACCATTAGCAATCCAGCGCCCTCTTGGGGCACTCCAGAACCCCGGACTACTCCATGACATGCCATCGACGGCTCCGGGGTGACGCAACTCCACCTCTTCGGATCTATCCAGGATTGGTCTATGCTGCATTCAACGCGTTGATTGACGCATTTGTACTCGCTTGTCGGTTGACCGTCTGTCTGTACTGCGCGCATGGGGCCTTACGGCTGCACGGTACGGCCACCGGCAACCAAAATGCGTCTAGCTGGGGTTGGAAGGGAGGCTAGGTCGTGGATAAGATACTTAAGGGGCTCGCCGTAATGCCCTCGATCTGCATTAATTCTTCAGTTGCCAAGCTTAAACTGCACCCCGGATTCTCATTTCTTGACTGCATTGTTTGTATCAGTTTCACTCTCCTTCCCGCTTTTGTCTATATTGACATCCGACAATGGGCGCCGGTGGCGGTGGTCTTTCCAAAGATGCCTTACAGCGCGTCCCTCTCCCTGCGAGGAGGCCGTATATCTGGCTGGTGACTATATGGGCATCCTACTGTGGAGGGCTACACGGGTTTAACACGGCGAATATCTCAGGGGCGATGAAGCTTGATCCGTTTGTGAAGGAGTTTGGATGGACAGATATTCCTGCGGATACCGGGTCGAATTATAAGGGGTGGGTTGTGTCGTCGATGATATTGGTTTGTTAATCCCTACCTATGTTTGCCTTTGACAGTTAGAATGAACGCTAATACTTGCTTGCTCTCTCGGTATAGGGTCAAGTCCTTGGAGTGATTCTCGCAGGTCCTCTCGGCGAACGACGCGGACGCAAACCGGTTATCCTCCTGTCGGCTGTTTTCTATACAATCGGGTCCATTCTCATGGCTGCCAACTTCGGATCCCTGTCTGAGTTGTTGGACGGGAGAATCCTATCTGGAATAGGCTCTGGCTCTGGAATGTCAGTCGGCCCTATCTACATATCAGAGGTGGCTCCATTAGAGCTTCGAGGGATGATGACAACATTCTACAACGTGAACATCATGGCTGGCGTTGCGGGAAGCTACTGGATAAACTACGCCTCCCAATCCGTCATATCGGCCGAATCCAACTGGCAATGGCGAGCCACCATGATCCTGCAACTAATCCCAGCCATCATGCTATTCATCGGTCTACCATTCTTCCCCGAAAGCCCCCGATACCTAATGATGCGAGGCCGCATCGAAGCAGCCAAAACCAGCCTCTCCCGACTCCGCGGCGGCCTCGACGAAGACACCGAATACTTCGCCAGAGAAATGGCCGAGCTCCGTGCCAAAATGTCCGCCAATGCAAAATCCCAGGGTGCCTGGGACAACACAAAATCCCTAATGAAACTCTGCATCCGCCACCCACCAACCCGCAAGGTCGTCCTCTTCGTAACCCTAATCCAGTTGTTCTTCATCTTCTCCGGCGGAAACTCTATCACCTACTACGCACCTACGATCCTCCAGTCCATCGGCCTTAACGATCGCCAGGTCCTCCTCTTCACAGCCATCTACGGCTGCATTAAACTAGCCTCTGTGTTTTTATACGCCTTCGCATTAACAGATCGTTTCGGCCGCCGCCCCCTCCTCCTCATCGGCTCAACAACAAACCTCATCTGCCTAATCTACCTCGCCGCCTTCCTAGGCACAACGGACATCTCCTCGTCCACCTCCGCATCCCCCTCCCCAGCAGCATGGGTCGCCATAGTAGCAATCTGCATCTTCGCAGTCGGCTACGGCTTCGGCTGGGCGCCCGCGTTCTCGCTCACAGCATCCGAGATCTGTCCCACGAGTATACGGGGTACAGTGGTGAGCATCGCATTCATATTCCAGAATCTGCTGAACTTTGGAATCACGCGCGGGTTTCCGAATATGACGCTAAGTATGCATGCGTATGGGCCGTTTGCGCTGTTCGCGGCGTTTACGTTTGTCGGGACGGTTTGGGTTTTCTTTGCGTTTCCTGAGTGTAAGGGAAGGAGTATGGAGGGGACGGATAAGTTGTTTTCGTTGCCGTGGTGGAGGATTGGGTTTGCGAGGGTTCCCGAGGGGGATGGGGGTGGTGGGGTTGTGGGTAAGGAGGTTGAGGGTGAGGGCGAGGTTGATTTGGAGAGGCAGTTGTCTGAGAAGTTAAAGGATGAGAGGATTGAGAATGTGGAGGTTAGTCGAAGGTAGATGTTCATTTGCTATTTGCTTTGTATGGTTTCGGGTTTTCATATGTTATGAATAGGTTATGACCACGGATATTTGAATGAACCTGGATGATACGCCTTGTTTATCTCAATGCAGCCTGGTTAGGGCTAACTACGTTTGTCATGTGACTGTAGATGGTGAACATAGTGACATCGAGCTATCCAAGCATATATACATACATGCAACATACAATCCCAACGCCGGACAAAACACGAGAAGCCCCCTTTTTATAATGCACATAAACGATACGCTCCCCTTTATTCTATTAAATTAGGAGGGCTACGAAGAAGCTTTCTTCGTCTGGGCAGCCGTGAACGGAACCTCAAACACCACAGCGCCATTCCGGCCTTCGGGAGTAGGACCCTCCTGGAAATTGTTGGTGTAGCATTTCCAGCGGCCCAGGCGGTGTTCTTTCCCGACGGCAGCGACGATACACAGGCCTTTTGTCTCGGGTTCCTTCGACTTGGACTTGGATTTCGACTCGAGAGGTTGGTCTGGCCTGGCGGTGTCACCCCGGCGTTCGAAGACGGCAATGTCGTTGATGACGCCCTTGATGAGCGGCTCGGCTTCCTTCGCAGCACTGGACTGCGATACGGGGGCGTTGTCGATTGCCATGTTGTCCTCGGTCGTGGCGTCGAATGCGAGGTTCTGCTTCAATTGGAAAGAGGGGGTATCGGGTTCCAAGGAGGCGCCGCCTCCTACTGTGCCCAGTGGAAGGATAACCCGCTTGTCTTCGGAGATTTTCCATGCTCGGATCCAGCCGTCCCAGCCACCGCTGAGAACTATGTCTGTGCCAGGGACAGTGGTCAGGGCGGTAATCCAGCGGGGCATGGGGCGGAGGTATCGAGAGTTGGTTGCGGCTGTTTGCTGATCGAGTTCGGGCGAGAGGTCTTCGAGAGGAGGTACAGGGTCGAGGCCGTGAGCGAGAGGGATGACATGTAGCGGCTTCTTCTTGTGGATGGACCATAGGGCCAGAGAGCCCGAGTCGGAGCCAGTTACAAAGTGGCTAGGTGGGAGAGGGGCAATACAGTCCAGGTTGTTCTCGTGATAAGCCGCATTTCTGGAAGCTCCACCGCGGAAGACGAGTTGTGCTTCTTCCACCACCTTCCACAGTCGAGCGGTGCGGTCCCGGGCGCCGACACTGATGCATTGGTCGATAGTCATGGCCGCCAGCGAAGATACATTGTCTTGGTGACCAAAGAGCGTTTCCACATAAGCATGTCCAGCACTGCTCACAGACCATGTCTTGATCGTACGGTCATACGACCCAGAGAACAACTGTTCGCCCGAGCTCATGGTAGAAATGTGCCGGGCAAAGGCAAGTCCACTAACGGTGTCGCGATGTTGTGTAAAGGTCTTCAACGGCGTCAACGTCGCTGCGTCCCAGATGATCAATTTATTGTCCTCTCCACCGGTAGCCAAAAACTTCCCCGATGGCGACACAGCAAGCGACAGAATGTTCTTCGTATGGCCTTGGTCTTCACCGGTCTCCTCCACCTTCTGCAAACCTCGGACGTACTTCACTTTCTTAGGCTTCTTTCGCTGCGGCCGTGGGGGTCGTTTCGAATTTTCCGACGGAATTGTAGGGTTTTCAGGAGTAGCGAGTTCCCATTTAATCAAGGTTTTATCTTTGGAAACGGTGTAGACAAACGGCGCATGGACGGCAATAGAGGTAGTCGACTGGGTATCGGCACGGAAGAATGAGTGAGATGCTGACGAAAATGCCAAATCCGAAGCAATTTGACGGTATCCTCGCCCTTTGAATTCATCCTGCGCAAACCAGTTAGTCGCCTCCGTGTGGTCCAGTTGGCGCAGACAAAACATACCACGTCCTCTTTTAACCTCTCCGCAATCAAATCCCGGTCAATCTCAGCTGCGTCGAAGCCAACCTCATCCACTTCATCCCGGACATTCTCCAAGTATCGTTCCGCAAGCTTCAACCTCCGTTCGCCGGCCGTCTCGCCTTCGTCGTCCGAGCCACTCTCCTCCTCGGACCCTGATGCCGCGCTGGCCTCATCTTCATCAATGTCGCTCCCCGAGACGGACTCGTCTCTCTGTCTTGCGCCTTGACCCTTGGCGCCGGAATCGCCATTTGCATCAACACCTCGCTTCTTCGACCCCGGAGCTGCGGCGCGGTCCTCCCTCTTTCGCTTTTTCTGGGAAGCGGGTACTGTAAAAAACGACGACATGGCGGGTTTCAGCGACTGCACGGTAGGAGTCACTGAGAAGAATTCGCGGCGAAATAGGACGTCTCACGGGGATTCTTGCTGTTTTTTCGACTTTCATTCTTTTTCTTTTTTTTCTGCCACTGGTCAGTGCACGTGCAGGCGGTGACCCGTTTAGATGCAGACAGGCGCTGACTCAGCAGGACAGCTCCGCGCCCAACCTCAGCAGCTCCAGCGACCAGCTCCAGAGCAGCTTCATTGGTATCCTACTCTTTTCTTCAGCTTAATACTTCTTCTCTCTTGATTCTACTACCTGACCGGACAAGCAAATATGTGAGTTTCTCTTTTGACACCTGCTCGATGATCATGGTGAGATCACTCACACCTACAGGGAGGTTCTACTTGGTATCACCGGCAAGGACTTTGTCATTCTGGCCGCGTCCAAGGCCACAATGCGCGGACCGACAATTATCAAGGCTGAGGATGATAAGACACGGCAGTTGAACAAGAGCACCGTCATGGCTTTCTCGGGGGAGGCGGGAGACACAGGTGAGTGAAATCGATACGGCGTTCTGGAGTTCTATCCAAGCTAATCTATCTGTCTTGGATAGTGCAATTCGCCGAATACATCCAAGCGAATATCCAACTATACACGATGCGGAACGATGCCGAACTAAGTCCTAACGCGGTGGCCAACTTTGTCCGGGGAGAATTGGCACGGAGTTTGAGGTCGCGGAGTCCTTACATGGTCAACTTGCTGCTTGGTGGAATGGATCCGATTTCACAAGAACCGAGTCTGTATTGGGTGGATTACCTCGCGTCGCTGGCTCCGGTGCCTTATGCCGCCCATGGTTACGCACAGTTCTACTGCTTGTCCATTCTCGACAAACACCACCACCCCGATATTAATCTGGAGCAAGGCTTGAAGCTCCTCGAGATGTGTACCGACGAACTGAAGCGCCGGCTGCCGATTGACTTCAAGGGTGTACGTGCCTATCTTCATATGCTGCGTGTTTACTGGTAACTGACGTGGTCTTCTAGGTTCTGGTCAAGGTGATCTCGAAAGACGGCGTGAAGGAAGTAGACTTTGACAATAACCGAATCGTCACGAGCGCTTAATCGATTCCAGCGTTGTTGTATCATACCACGTTTCTCGAATCTTTCCTTTTTCTACTTATTATGGGACGCTTCTTTATGAAATCGGTTGCATGGCAGGTATTACCATGATTTTGACGGGCATGTAATCGTCAGTTACTCAGTAGAACGAATAAAATGATATTACTGTGTGGTATTTCTGCTATAATAACCGTAAACTCAAGTGTCTTGATATCGTCTTTGCACTGCGTCATATTGTTGACAGTTTGCTTTGTTTGTCTTGTTTGGTCTGACCGATATGTTTACCCTGTTTGCATCTAGCTTGCAACCGCGACTTGACGATTTCGCAACGGCGGCTTTTTACTTGAATCCCATCCACCACAGTGCAATTGCCCTCATGTCAAAACGACCAGCAGATCTACCGCTAGAAGAAGGCCAATCGGTCGGCTCTCCGGCCTCCAAAAGAGCACGCGTGGAGGACGAACTCCCCGAAGACGATCCCCGCAACGGAGCTGTGCCTGCGGAACGCGCCAGCGGCCAGGACCTCGAACAACATGACCGCAATGGAAAGAATGTCCTTGCTGCGGCAGACAAGGAAGGAGAGGCATTGACTGAAGCTGAGCGGGGTGATGAGGACGAATCGGATATCGACGAGGATGCGCCGGCCATCGCGGCCCCGAAACGGCAGTCCCAACCTATGGAGGGATACAGTGATCTCTACCTCGATACGATCAACCGCGGGATTCTCGACTTTGATTTCGAGAAGCTGTGCTCCGTTAGTTTGTCGAATATCAACGTCTACGCTTGTTTGGTTTGCGGGAAGTACTATACGGGTAGAGGACCCAAGTCGCATGCCTATTTCCATGCTCTTGAGGTCGGGCATCACGTTTTTGTCAACATGGGAACGAAGAAGGTTTATGTATTACCGGAGGGATATGAGGTCAAGAACCGGAGTTTGGATGACATCAAGTACGTCGTGGATCCGCATTTTGCGAAGGAGGATGTCTCGAAGCTGGACAAGGAGGTCCGGGATGCCTTCGATCTAGCTGGACGCCGTTATAGACCAGGTACGTCTGAGAGACCATGCGCAGGGAGGAATTCTACTGACATCGCTAGGTTTCGTCGGTATGAATAACATCAAAGCGAACGATTACCTGAACGTGGTGGTTCAACTCCTGGCCCATGTCCATCCCATTCGCAATTTCTTTCTTCTACACGAGTTCCCTACGCCAGGCACACCACAACTAGCACTCCGATTCAGTACTCTCGTCCGAAAGCTTTGGAACCCCAAAGCATTCCGATCACACGTATCGCCACACGAGCTGCTCCAGGAGATCGCATTACGGTCATCAAAGCGCTTCACGCTTACTCAGCAATCCGATCCAGTTGATTTCTTGTCCTGGTTCTTGAACAACCTGCATCTCTCCCTGGGAGGTTCGAAAAAGCCTTCGTCGACGCCAACGAGTGTGGTTCAAGCGGCGTTCCAAGGCCACCTCAAAATAGAAAGCCAGGCCATCACGGCGCACTCGGATACCCAGAATGCTCGTTTGGTGTTCACCGAGTCTGGCTCCATCAACAGCCAAACCACTCCCTTCCTCATTCTCACCCTTGATCTCCCACCAACTCCCCTCTTCCAGTCCTCCAACCGGGAATCGATTATTCCTCAAGTTCCTCTGACCAACCTGCTGAACAAATACAATGGCATCACCGCATCCGAGAAACTCGCACACCGTGTCCGACACCGCCTCTTACATCCCCTCCCACCATACCTCCTCTTCCACGTCAAGCGATTCAGCAAGAACCGATTCGTCTCAGAACGAAACCCCACCATCGTCACATTCCCCTCAACCCGCTCCCTCGACATGTCTCCATACGTAGAGCCAAACCCCGCCATCTGGCCCCCGGGAGAACCCATCCTCTACGACCTCGTGGCAAACGTCATCCTCGACCCCACCGTGGCCGCACCCGGCGCTGGAGATGAAGCAGCCGAGAAAGGCGTCAACGCCGCTTCGGGCGTATCCTCGACCGGTGCCGGCGCCGGTACTGAGAGAGTCAACTGGCTCGTGCAGCTGCATGATAAAGCGATGGAGGCGGAGAATAAACGGCAAACGAGCGAGCGTGGAGGTGAAGCGAGGGGACCGGAGTGGTTGGAGGTCCAGGATTTGGTTGTTAAGAGGGCGGAGAGTGAGACGCTTTTCACGAAGGAGGGGTATTTGATGGTTTGGGAGCGGAGGAGGGTTCCTGGACAGGGGAATAAGAAGGGGAAGAAGGCGGCTAGGTAGATATCGAGATCAAGAGACGGGAGTTGTTCGTGGCTATACTTTTACTGTAATATGAAATACATACCATCTTATCCATAAAGTCCATGCAAGTGAAGCATTCACTCTATTGCGGTGAATGCTATCGATAGACAACGTAGGGCTTCCCTCAGCTTTCTGCTTCTACCGTTCCCATATCCATGAAGAATTCGTCCGTCTTCTTCAACCTATCGATTCTTTCTTCGCTATCTAGTCTATTGGCTTTCGAGGTCCTTTTTCCAGTGTCGAGATGGCATCTGTCCTACCTAGACTCAATCGCACCAAAATGGCATCAAGATCTTTTCAATCAACTCGTCTAGTGCCACTACGAGAACCTATCTGCAAATGTTATGAGAAATGTCTTCCAAGTTCCATGAGCTACCATCAAACAGCAGCATCCAGTGAATGGACCAAACTCAACCCATCTGAAAGAAGTGGTCGAACTTTCTGCCTTGTAAATTTCAAGTGGCGACAATGGACATGACATGGTGAATGCAGAAGGTCGTCATCAGCTAGGGAATGTCAGTCTAGCCAGCAATATCTACCTCACAAGAAGGAAGAAACTAGAGTTTCCTTGCTTGATAACATCCAAGACGTTCCGTCTTTGTCTTTCGGAGATACTGATAATGTAATGGGCCAACAGCACTTCCTCGATAAACGTGGAGTCCTACAAAGTATGAAGTCCTCGTGAAACTAATCCGAGGATCATACCGAGCACCATCCACGACCCGTGGTAGTTGATGACACCGTAATATCGACGGACTGGTGCATAGCCTAGTTATACCCATCTAGGGTGCTAGCACCTCTGTGAGTGCCTTAATAGAGTGAGGCCGCTCTACGCTTTCTCTAATATACATTGACTGGCTCCATCAAAGGTATTCCCAGCATTGAAACGCTGCCTCGCTGCATATAGCTGCGACGGCGGAAAGCCCTGAGGTCTAATCAGACCTACCCATGCGTCCTGACCCGGTTATTGAGTCGCTGGACCTGATACCCAAGGGCATACCACAGGTGTAGCATATATTTACGGCCCATATTTCGAATGATAGTAACGACCAGATTGTGCAGATCGTGCAGTGGGTACTGTTGTTCCCTAAGTTCAGGACTGCACGACGACTGGACGCCGTGAAGCGAACGAATTCCATCATATTGATCGTGGAAATTAGCAGCCTAGCATACTTGCGCATTGCCAAGTTGCTTGTCATTTCGCAAATATGTGGAAACCATGCCATTGACTTGCGCCCTCCAGGCACTCTCAAGCTCGGAGACTAATGCTATGTTTGCAAAGCCTGCTTTGTCAAGTAAAGGTGAGGATTGCGAGTTTTCGACCGTATTTATAATCTAGCTCTGATGCCATGAATATGGCCACAGATTCTGGAGCCAGCCTATTCCAACCTTTCTAATAAAAAGCAAAAGGGAGTTCTGCAGGACGCATACCGCTTGTTCGAAGCTGCTCAGACGCGGCATGGTCTCTACCATGAACTTGGGGATATCTCATTTCCGTGTGTTTACCAAAGTCATAGTTTGAGATGCGATACCGCCGAAATCATAGCGGCAGTCAACTACTGTGCATTACCCCATACTTTCGGCTTTCTGGCCACGAGCGACGTTACTGTCATATTGATATTCACCGTTGTTATTGTTTCCAGAGAGCTCGAGGAGAGCAGCGGAATCGTGGGTATTCTCTGCGTTGGGAAGGAAAACCCTCGGGCTCTCACAGCTCCGAAAGGGAACTCGTTTACTCGAAAATTGTTGGTTGAAATAAGAAACAGACAACAGCGAGGTGAGACATACGTGGCCGAACATGTGTTCCGCATCTACAGAATCTTCATATATGTTTACCAGCTCGGACGAAATGTCGATGGGATATTGATGCAATCAAGAAGGATTCGGCCCAGACGCTTCAGGCTGGCCTGGCCGGGGTTACGGACCTCATGATGTTTTTTGAAGTGGTCAACTTTAGCTAACCATGTGCTCGACTGTATTTAGAGCTCTATCACCATCTCGAAGCTCCTTGGTCTTTCTATTTCTATTATCTCACCATGCCAATTGAGCAGAGAGCCCATGTTTATCAGAATCACTTTGCATTCCACTTTCGCTTCGAAGATAGTGGAGCAAATGCCGACCTTGATGGGGGCTATTTCAATGAAATAGCCGGGCTCTGTCACTTCGCTTCTCCAGAGACATTCGTCATCCCAGGACCCAAGTTGATACTTTCATTACCACGGCCGAGAACCGGCCACAGTGCTGCAAACCATCTTGGTAAGCTCTCGCACATTTACCGACCACATCTCTGATAAACTGAGTGGTGGTCAGATTGTACAATGGGGAATGCTATTCTCCAAGCTCAGGACTCCAATTGAAGAGTTTTTTGCTGAACTCAAAGGTTTAATAAGACGCAATTGGAGCTATTACGCAGAAGATCCGGACCGAGAATTCAGCTCCTTTCTCGAGCGGTGTATTAATCAGGTTGGGGCAAGAGAAGCTAATGCTAGAGGCCATTTTCGGCACGCAGGCTTGACTATTGAAGAATCGGATAATTGAAATTCTGCTTCTAGCGGTACCATTTCATTGAGCGAGTCCCCTTGCATTGAGCCTGAAAAGCTGCTACCTCTGTGCCCCAGTTCACATTTTCCTGTGCTACTATAATAGGTATAATAAATGATAATACTAGCATTCTTGCATACAAAACAAAGATCCCGAGTCAAAGATCCCTTGCCATTGCGTAATTCCACGGAAACCATTAACTCCTCCACCATTTCTTCCAACATAATGCGAAATAGAGTTCAAGGAAGAATTGAAGAGAATAAAGTGGTGAAAATGATTTCGATCCTCCCTATAACATCCCATTGACATCATCTGTCAGCTCTGCAGGCCTCCCAGCCAGCTTAATTTGATCACTTACACCCTATTGATAGCGGCCCAGCTAATCAAACTCACATTGTTGCCCACTCGGACAGCATCCTGATCGATCGTTGTCCCACGTAACGCATTTGTAGTCCCGGGGACACGAAGTCCCGGGAACCTCGCAGCAATCACCACCAATTGGTCCACAGTGACCATCAGGGCAAACCCCATACCCGGCGTGGCAAAAGCTATGAGCCTTCGGCGCTGAGCCAGCTGCGAGGCCAATGGAGGCTAGGATGACCAATAGCTGAATTTTGAGCATCGTGTGCGGATATTTGGGCAAAGAAAAAGGCCCACAGATAGATAAATTAAAAATGATTGTTTGATTGGTAAAGAGGTATGTGGGTGTATAAACTGATATCACAAGATTTGATTCAATTGATTTGAAAGAATGAGGACATAGGGGTCCTTTTATCTTTACTATCACCATCTATAAGGAGACAAAATTCCATTGGCTACCTGCATATATACACAATCCAGATGTAATACTGAACTGCTCAATGAGCCTGTAATGGTTCTTAATACGGTGTGGTACCACTTAAAAGGCATGAACTATTTGAAGTAATGGTTGGCGAACAGGTTTGAATGATCCGTGTCGTCGATTATCTGGAAAAAGAAGACGTTCCCATTTGCTAAGTCACGTTGTGTCGACACGATCCACTTGTACGTAGTAGAATCTTTTAAATATGCTGTCGATTGTCAGTGAGATACGCGGGCGGCGGCAGGGACAGACATACTGTACAACTTCATATTTGGAAATATCGTTCTGCCACAACGTTATCGAAAAGGAACCCAAATCCGTTGTCCAATGAAGTTGAACGGTTTCGCCGAGTTTATACACCGGATCTTGCGTGTAATTATGAATTGGGCCACCGGTTGGAAGGTTCAAGAAAATTCCCGGCTCCGACGCCCAGACATGGGCATGGAATAGGAAGAGAATAGACGCGAAAAAGAGCCTCATCATATCCCCGGCAGCATCGACAAAACACAATCAAGAGAAAGAAGATCTGTCCGTTTCCCTCATGGACACAGCAACCATAAGACACAATTCGTCGAGGGTGGAAAAAGATGAGACAATCTTAGGGGAGTTTTCGCTTCCCTCGCTTCATGTTAATTTATCACTCGGTGGACCCGTTCTGTTATTGCGCCTGCGACCTCGTTGCCGGTGCGTGCTGATCGTGTATAAGTACTGCGCACAGCCATTCCTGTAGAGGAAGTGCAGGGGGGTTAGTGAGTTCTTTGCCAATGTCTCTCCTGCTCCGTTGCTCTTTCTTGCTTCGTTCATGAATTTGGGAATATATGAAGCATATTGAAATATCACACCAGACATGCCGGGTGGCTGTCTTCCATGTACCCTGTGGTTGTAGTACTTTGTACATAGTACTAAAGATAGGGCAATACGGGAGATTTTGCGGCGTTGCAGCTGCGGGGCCAGTGGAGCCGTTTCCCGGTACGGGTAAGGGCCCGACGTCAGATTATGCCTCATTATTGGCCGCAATGGGAGATAACCTTCATTTTGTGGATAACACAGACGACAAGTCACGTTACGGAGAACGCCATGCCCGGTGAGAATATAACGGCGATGGTCCCCTTCAAAGCTTGCCGAAGTTCATTGGGAAAGAAGAAGAAGAGGTAAAAGCCGCAGGGAAGATGTTGTTGTCCCTACCGCGTCCGTATTATCTTGCGGTCCCAGCTGCATGTATCCTGCTTTTGTTATACATATTTGCATTCCGAGATCCAAGTCCGGCATATGTTCCTCTTCCTCCGAGTCCAGTGCTGAATTCCAGCCCCAGCGCCGGTCCTGCATTGTCGGATACGCCACCAACGCATAGCGCAGGGAACGCGACCCTGGGTGTAAGTATCCTACCAATTGAAGTTTCAGATTCACGAACAATGCGCTGATAGCAATTCACGCACTAGTTCCAGGAAATCCCCATCCTTTCAGCGGCCCCCTCATGGCGAACGAGAGGTTTATTAGCTGCCGCGCAACTTACGGGCCTGCAACTTAAGATCCCCAAGCAACCGCCTATTCATCCTGACCTCGTGAATGCGTTTCAAGCTCTCAGTCCTGAAGAAATTCAGCACCAAACCCACGGCGCCAGCGCCGCATCGCTCGCGCACCTCGATCTCTTAAAGCACGTCTGGCAGTCCGATCTCGATACCGCCCTGATCCTCGAAGACGATGTTGACTGGGACGTAACTATCCGAGAACAAACAGTACGGATCGCAGAGACGGTGAGGAATCTGACGCATATGCATAATGACAATGAGTCCGTGCCGTATGATCGCGCCTGGGATGTTCTTTGGATTGGGCACTGTGGTGAGTACTGGGAGGACTGGATTGAGACGGTCGTATACGAAGACACCGGCGTCTGTCCGCACGATAAATACATCGGCTGGGCCAAGAATTATGTCAATCGTCTCCCTGACCACCGCCGGAATGTATACTGGTCCCTGAACCCCGTTTGCTCTTTCGCGTACGGCGTATCCGGCGAGGGGGCGAGGAAGATCCTGACGCATCTCGGCGGCGCGCAGGACGAGGCGTTTGACGTTTCGATGATGCATCTTTGTCAACAGAAGGTGTTGAACTGTATCTCTGTCGTGCCGGAGGTTATACATCAGTATTTCCCCGCAGAGTCCTTTGGGGCGAAGAGTCTTGTGGATCTTGGGAATGAGGAGATGCAGGAGGATGTTAATGAGTCGTTTGAAAGTGTTATGGGGTCGACAGAGAATATCCTTGAGAGTGCACGGTGTCATGCGTTATGGGGGAGGTCTTGTTTGAGGGAGTGATCTGTCTTTGCATATTATAGTACATAATGATATCATGCATGTGCCCGTTTTTACCAGTTCGTCTTACAAACTCCCCCAGCCACAGAACTTCTTTCCGATTCTGATAGCAGCACCAGATACGACACCCCACACGCTTGCATTTACTGCAGCTTGCACGCTCATCATAAGCGCCATTTTGCCAACGTAGGTAAAATGGTCAGTTCGGGAGCCGCCCCCGCCCCATGCGCCAAAGGTGCGGACGTCAGAGAGTAGAGCAGAAGACGAGTCTCGCGATGAGAGAAACGAGGACGCCAGAGAGCGGAGGTAAAGGGATTCGAGCGGGAGGAAGATCACTGTCGTCAGCATCGATGCGAGATGCGAGGCAAGGGAATCGACTGGGTGGGAAGATAGAATCGTCACCCTGTGTGCAGGAGATCCGGGTGGTCCGGTGAGTTGTCGAGGGTGCGCATTTGGCGCTGAGGGAGGGAGTTCCGGGTTTGAGCGGTTCTCGTCATCGTATTCAGGGCCAAGTGGGTCGTTGAGAGCTTCTTCTAGCATTTGCTCCTCGTTATTGTCGGGCAGTATGTTGGCAAGACCTGGGTCAGCTTGCTCTTCTGCTGGTTGATCCTGAGAGGTAGGAGCAGACGGAGCATCAGTCAAGATTTGAGAAGCCCCTGCAGTCACATTGGACAGGCCATCGCTGTCCACTGCGTCATTCACTATCGTAGCAAGATTCTGGTCCGTGTTGGACAGAAGGGAGTCCAGGAATTCCGTAACTGATCTGCGATCCGCTGGTAATTCGCCCAGGTTGGCGTTTCTAGGTCGGGCGTTTGCCTGTCCTTGACCATGTGTATTGCGGTTTCCCAGCAATTCCAGCTGCATAGTGATAATGTCCGAGTTTTGATGGATCAATGAAGCACGTACACGAGGCGAAGTCGGAGGGGATGTCTCCGGAGAGGATGGTCGAGAGAAGAGGGTATTAGAGCGCGAAAATCGTCGATTTTCATCTTGATCTCGAGGTGGTTCAGCGTCGGCTGTTTGATGTATCTCATGTTCATTCGAAGTAACATTTGCGCCTTCCAATGGAGGCATGTCTGAGAAGATATCAGTGCTCATCGCGTCAGGCGATTGCGAAACCCGGTTGTCTTCATTCTGCAGAATACGATCCCCATGGAAACTGGTTCCCGGTCCAGAGGTTTGCACGGAAAGATGTGGAGCGGTCGAACTAGGCCAAGTACCCCCATGCCCAGCAGGAGCTCGTTCTGCTAATGGCTGTGGACGTTCTCGCTGGTTTGTTCGGGTTTGCGCTTCTCCTAGCTCATTTTGCAATTCTTCAATGCACTGACGTAAGGATTCAATTCTCTCTTCTCTCTGAGAAGCGTTACCTGGACGACTCGGTGTTTGTGCACGTTTGAAACCAAACCATGAAAGAGCCCAATTCCGAAGAACGGATAGTTCATACTTGATATCTTCGTAGAGCGTCAAACAACCACGGCGGTTCTCTTCTTCTGATCTGCGGCCAAGTGTTGGCACCATCCAGTCAATGAGATCGTTCTCAAAAGCCACTCGAATAGAAAGCTCGTCAGCAAGGCTAGGCTTCGGTAGCCGCCGGCGGATCAACCGGTAGAGTCGAATTTCAATTATGGGGCGCAAGTAGACGTATAAGTAAACCAAAAGCGAGGGTGTCTTCAAGATACCCATGCAGAGCTTGGCCAGCGAGTGAAAGGAAAGGTTTGCCGGCAAAGAGAGGAGTTGTGTCGGTGCAAGTTCGCCAAATGGCACAAAGAAACTGGTGCTCGGCATGCAGTATGGGTGGACAAGGTGCAGGGATTGTAGAATAGAGTACATGTATGTCTGTACGGCTAGAACTAGTAAAGCTCCCCTCGTCCTGTCAGGCATTAGTAGCAGTCCCAAGAACCGAGAAATGTTAGCACTTACGCATAGTGTACTGTGGTGAATGAAGCCCGTATGGTTTTAGTGCAAAACTCGTTAGGAGAATATTGCGTTAGGTGACTCTGTAGAAATACAATCAACCGCTCTAGAGGATGATGTCGACAGATGGATAGACAGGTCGACACAGTCCACGCCGGAATCCCAGCAAAGTAGAAACCGGCAACTCCGATAGAATCACGCTCATAGTTTATGATATGCGTCAAAGGAACATGGGTGTAGCTTTTGAATGTCTGGGCACGGAATCAGCCTGAGAATCTCGAGCACTCCAAATAAGGTAGACTACCTGTATCCGCCCTGTAAGTGACGACGTCCACCACGAACCCAGGAAAACAGACACCTGATCTAAGGTTGCCATGACCAATCCATAGTCGTTCTCGGCAGCTATCATGTTGATTTTCTGCTGCTCATTAGGCGCTCCCTCTCCTCCATCTTCGCCGCTAACGACAATGCCCATGGTTGACAAGATGTCATTCTTGGCCTTTCGCAATTCCTTCCCGAGTGCCTTGGATTCAGGATTTACCGGATGTCCTCGGTCATCATAGCGCTGCACATAGCCATCTGCATGGATACTGGACTCCCGGTGTCCGACAGCCGGCTCATCTGGGGGACTGGGAGCATGCTCCGGAGGTTCGTATGGGGATCGGCCCTTAAATAGTCAATATAGGTCAAAAGGCTCGGTGCACGAGACATGAAAAAAAATGCTATTTTATACAACCAACTATCCTTGGAACACAGTCTTTTGGAGTATAGCAAAACAGAGGCACATCAAAAATTTTTGAAGCTACACAGAAAATATGGAGAGAAGCCTACCAAAGCGAGCCGATTCAAATAAGCCTGTCGCCCCATTGTGCAACTAGACTCGGATCACCGTCAACGAATTATCGAGGTACTCATGGCACCATGCAACACAGGTACAAACGAAGAGTTAGAAAGCTGCAGCAAGCCAGCAATATCAAGCCATTATCGTGGACAATATCAGCGACGACGATGCATGTTTGTCAAAGAACACCGCGGAAACAGACGCCGCAATCACGTGGGCGCTTGCCGCGTTTGAGCAGACATGCCAACTTTATCTCAGCCGCTGTGCAAACACCCCAAACAATGTAAACTGCCCAAACGCATCGAAAAAAAGATGAAAAGTTCCCCGGTTGAAGCTGTGAACATCCAGTCATTAGCGACGCTGGTTTGTCGCACTTGTTTTACAGCTCATTTCTCGTGAAGCATAGGATGGCGCGATAGTTTCCCAGTGACTCTGACCTTGAAATAACCCGAAACACCATGTCGAAAGCCGTCGTGAAGACGACCTTTGAGGCGTCGCGGACGCTTCGCCCCATATACACCGGAGGAAGCACTGCGCTGGATGCCAGTGGCCGTTTGTTGGCCGCATGTGTCGGCGAGGAGGTGCTTATTGTGGATCTTGAGTCTGGCGACCAGCTTGCCAGTCTGGAGGGGGTGAGTTTTCCAATTGTGCAGAGCGACGAATTGCGCAGACTAACAGTTGCATAGGATGGAGAAATCGTCACCAGTCTAGCCAGTACGTCCCTGCATTGGATAGTCTATTGTGGAGGGAAAGGGCCAACTAACACTATCTAGTCACTGCCTCGGCCTCTCATGTCATTACCTGCTCGCGATCCATGTCGATGCGGATCTACGCCCTCACACCTCTCGACGAATCTTCGCAAATTGAAGCGACGCTTGTCAGATCCCTCAAACCTCATACCGCACCTGTCGTTACCACTGCAGTTGACGCTACCGGGACATTGTTGGCAACCGGAGCAGCAGACGGATCCGTCAAAGTCTGGGATATCCGGGGAGGGTTTGCGACGCACACATTCCACGGTCACGGAGGCGTTGTATCCGCTTTGTGCTTCTTTGAAGTCCCTACGAGCGATAACGACAACAAGTCTACTTCCAAGAAGAAGAAGTCCAAGAAGGCCGCCGATTCCGATGACGAAGACATGGAGGACGCCGCCGCTGGCTCGCCTACTGGATTCCGTCTTGCTTCCGGAAGTGAGGAGGGTAGAGTGCGCATCTGGGATCTGAACAAGAGAAAGTCTCTCGCCAATCTCGAGTCTCATGTTTCCGTTGTGCGGGGCCTGTCATATTCGCCTTCGGAAAATGCCCTACTGTCGGCCAGCCGTGACAAGACTGTGATTGTCTGGGATGTGCGCACATGGAAGACACGCAGAATCATCCCTGTTCTGGAGAGTGTCGAAGCTGCATCTTTTGTTACAGACAGCGGGCTGTGCATGATCGGTGGAGAGAATGGTAGGCTCCGTGTGTGGGACTGCAATCGAGGAAGCGAAGTCACTCAGGAGCAGGAACCTGCATCAGAGTTCGAAGCCGTGGTTGCCATTCAGTATACTCCTGGCATGCGTTTTGTGATGACCGTTCACGCCGATCAGACCATCCGCTTTCACTCTCTGAAATCCTTGTCCGACTTCAGGCCCGGTTCGACTCTCGAGCCGTTGACTGTTACCAGGCGCATTTCCGGCAATGACGATGAAATCATCGATCTTGCATACGTTGGACCTGACCGATCCATGCTGGCCCTGGCCACAAACACTGAAAGCATCAGAGTGGTGTCGGTAGGCCCGTCTGAAGACCGGCCATCAGTCGATGGGGAGGAGTACTTCGGCGCGGACGTCACCCATCTGGAGGGCCACGATGACATTATCATCTGTCTTGACGTGGACTGGTCCGGTTACTGGCTGGCAACAGGTGCCAAGGATAACACAGCACGTTTGTGGCGTCTCGACCCCAAGACGTCGTCTTATACCTGCTTCGCAATCTTCACAGGTCACGCCGAATCGCTCGGAGCTATTGCTCTTCCACACATACCACCACCTGTCGGCACTCCTGCCTACAAGGATCCGCTGAACCACCCACCGTCATTCATGCTCACTGGTTCGCAAGACCGCACCATCAAGCGATGGGATACAGCCAAACTCGCCCCGCTCACGTCTTCGAAGCCCCATTCCGCAAAGGCTTCCTTCACTCGGAAAGCGCACGAAAAGGACATCAACGCTCTTGACATCAACCCCACATCTACCTTGTTTGCGTCCGCCTCGCAGGACCGTACAGTGAAGATCTGGTCCGCCGAGGACGGCACCACAATCGGTCTTCTCCGTGGTCACAAGAGAGGTGTTTGGTCTGTTCGCTTCTCGCCCAAGGACACACCCATCCTCAACACCGATAACCGCACGAGCACCAACCGCGGTTTGGTCCTTACCGGGTCCGGAGACAAGACCGTCAAGATCTGGAGTTTGGCAGACTACAGCTGTCTGTTGACTTTCGAGGGCCACACCAACAGCGTACTCAAGGTGCTCTGGCTCCCTCCTCCAGATCTCTCCAAGAAAGACGAAGAGGATGACGAGGACGACCACGCACAAAAATCCGGCAACACCGCTGCCGCACAGGCCCGTCCCCTCGTCGCATCAGCCGCCGCCGACGGTCTGGTCAAGGTGTGGTCCCCCTACACCGGCGAGCTCGAAACCACCCTCGACAACCACACAGACCGTGTCTGGGCCCTCACCAGCCCTACCCCCTCCGGCTCCCGCGCAGACACCAAGCCCTCCGATAACAAAACCACCAACACCACCACCTCCCCCTACGCCCTCGCCTCCGGCTCCGCGGACGCAACAGTAACTGTCTGGACAGACACCACCTCCGCCACCTACACGGCCTCCGTAAACGCCAACTCCCTCCGCGTCGAACAAGACCAACAACTCCAGAACTACATTCGCGCCGGCGCCTACCGCGAAGCTATCACCCTCGCCCTCCAACTCAACCACCCTGGCCGTCTCCTGTCTCTCTTCAACGAGGCCGTCGACGCCGCTGACGACCCCTACGCTACCCAGGAAGACCGCGACGCTCGCGAGAATAGTCTAACGGGTGACCCCTCTATCGACGAGGTTCTGCAGACGCTCGACCCGTCGAATCTGCGGACTCTCCTCCTTCGTTTGAGGGATTGGAACACCAACGCGCGGACAGCGCGTATTTCCCAGCGGATTCTCTTCGCGCTGTTCCGCTCGTACCCCGCGTCGACGTTCGTCGAGCTCGCAAAGTCGAGTATGGCAAAGCGCGGTGATAGGGCTACCGCGGCGGGCATGGAGGATATCCTGCAGGCGTTGGCCGCGTACACGGAACGGCATTATCGCCGGGTCGAGGAGTTGGCGGATGATAGTTATTTGGTGGAGTGGGTTTTGGGAGAGATGGATGGGGGTGTTGGGTTGGGGGGACTTGGGGAGCCTGGGTCTGGGGTTAATGGGGAGGAGAAGGATGTGCTTATGCTTGGGGCATGAAGTGTGATGGTGTGATATCTATGGCGCATTTGTGGAGTATTTGTTTCGCATTGTTTATGATATTGGATTGGGAATATATAAAAGCAATTTAGACGTTTGTTTTGACACCTGCCAGTAGATACGGAGTGTATGTACAGCATTGAAATCGAACGGTTATTCTTTCATTCAAGAACAGTAGCTCAACCTTTCGTCTTCGACATGCCAGCAAGGGTATCAATTGCATATAGACAATCTCAAATGAATATAATACAAGAAAATTGCTATGAAATGCTGACATTGCGGATAGAATCCATCCTCATCTATGACCAAAGGCCACCCTATCGATCGTCACGTCTTCTCCTGTGCGAGTCGCGGTCACTATCGCGGTCCCGATCCCGATCACGCCTGGAAGAAGAAGAAGAGTGTCTCGAACTGTACCGATCATCGTCGTGATACCGATGACGTCTTTCCCTGTCCCTGTCCCTATCGCGCTCCCTCTCCTTCTCGCGATCCCTCGTGCTATCACGGTCCCGTTCCCGGTCTCGATAATACCGATCATCTTTGTCTTTCCGATCACGTCTTGAATGGCGATCGCCAGACGAGCTCCTATCTCTATCCCGTCGCGAAGACCCCTTCCGTCTTTCGTATCGGTCGTCATCGTTGTAGTCGCGTTTTTTGTAGTCACGATCGCGCTCACGGTCACGGTCCTTATCGCGTCCGCTCTTTTCCAGATTGCGATCTCGCCGTTCCTTCCACTCATCATCCTTGTCGACTTTTCGGGACTTGGCCTCTTTCTGGAGAGCGCTAAGCTCTTCCTCGGTGATATATTCGCCCGTCTGCTTGTTTCTCATCATAACGGGCATATAAACACCCTCAGTACTCCCCCCACCTTCCTTCTCGGCATTTCGAGCACCCTTGCGCATTGACGATTTACCCCAAGCGCCGAGTTCCACCTCCGCGCCTTTACCGCCAGAGGGATCTTTTGCTCCGATTCCAAGAAAACCAGGCCGTCGTTCCGGGATACGCGGACGGGTAGGATTCGCCGTCGAGCCGTAATTCCCCCTCCCAATCGACTGTCCGTCTTTCCAGCCCATACCCCGTAGTAGCGCTGCGCCGAACTCCTCTACAGGAATCGCATTGTACTGGTCCAACGTCGCAGGCTCAGGACGCGCCTCAACATCAGCGCGGAAAGAGGTTGCCTCGTCGTATACCGGGCCCGTATCTTCCTTGTCATCGCGTTTCGCAGACTCAATAACCAAATCCGACCCCCCTTGTACCTCCCCGGTAGTCTCCCGAATAAGAGCCTGCAGCGCAATCTCATCCTCCGTCCGCGGTTTCCGCTCCTCAACAGCCGGCGCCGGCACCTTATCAGCATCCTTCATCTCTTTATCCCCATCCCCACCTCCAGCCTCTTTCTCCCCTTGACCAGGCTGCGCAAAACTAATCCCAAACGCCATACTCGGCCCCTCCCTCTCAACATTATCCCCAGCCGTCTCACCCCTCTTCTCAGCCTCGCGTATTGCCTGCACCTCCTTCGGAAGTAGATTCTTCCCTTTCGCCCGCACATTAACACCAGCCCTCTCGCGCCAGTTATTCCCACTCGCAACGGGTATAACCAGTTTCTCCTTCTCGGTGCTAATTTTGGTACCGTCCGCCGCGATCGCTGCGCCAGTAAGCGTGTCGAAGCCTGTTACGGCTTCAGCGGCTGGGGGGCGTTCGTCGTCGTTGTCGGAGTCGTCGTCATGGTGGTGGTGTGGGCGGCGGGGGAGAGCGCGGTTTGGTGTTGGGGTATCGCGGGAGGAGGGTTTGAGGTTGAAGGAGGCCTTTTTGGGTTGGGAGGTGCTTGAGAGGGAGAGAGAGAAGGGCTTTTTGGGGGCGTTCGCGTCTTCGGGTGGTGGTGGCATTGTGGATGCCTTATGTTATATTTTGGCTAGAAATGATAATGGTATTCAAGTAGAGACATGCGGGCTCGTTCCGTAAGGAAACAGAAATTGGAGTAAAGGAGAAGGTGAACGAACGAGTCTGGAGCTTGAGAGCTATGAGGCGGCTCAAAGCGGTGGCGACCTCGAAATCTAAACGCGCGCTTGGATCGGCTGCAACTACGAGCAGTATACCAGTGGTTAAGACTACGATATATTCACGAATCATACACTTTGTAATCATAATTCTTGTTGGACTTGAATTCATTCCAATAGTCGGTCGGGTACACTGTGAAGGTACTTCCGGCTCTTAATCGCATTATCAATACATGTGTTGGTACCAAAAAGAGTAAACTATCGCTCCAACGCCTGCAAGGACCTACATGCCAGTAGATCCAGGAAGAAGCGTGGCCAAATACATGAAAATAGAGGCGCAAAAGTAAGGGGAGCCGGGGAGGAGAGAAGGTAAAGTAACGACAACAGGTGAGGCGGTACGGAGAAATCAGGGTGTAGCAGTAGCAGTGGCATAACATCGCATTGCGGATCGAGTGTGGGGAGAAACGGAAAAGAGGATCAAAAGAAGGGGGTTTAAAAGGCGTTCGTGGAAAACAATATGTACAATCGAAGCGTAAAAGAGAAAGGTGAGGTGGGGATAACAGCCAAGCGGACGGAAGTCTCAGCTTGTAGCAGTTTGCGCTGGTGGAATGTTCGGGCTTTTGTTAGAACCCGGAACAGCGGTCCCTTGAGCGCTGCTCGTACGCTGTGCCTGTGGAGTTGCGCTCCGACTCTGTTGGGTAACGGCTCCGTTCATGGCAGGTGACCCAGCATTCACACGGTTCTGCTGGGCAGTCTGCGGAACTCGCATCATAGGCGAATACCCTTGCGTTTGAGGTACCTGCATGCCAGGCCCCCCGTTGGCTCCCGCTTGAGACTGGTGGAAGTCGGGCGACACCTGATAGTTGGCTTGGACGCTGCCAATGTTACCCGCAGCGGCATTCATGGCGGCTTGAGACATGCGCTGTTGTTGTTGCTGCTGATACTGGTGTAGACGCTCCGTGGCCAACTTGGTCACTTGTTCAGGAGGCATGTTCGGATGAGCCCGTTGGATTTGGCTTTGGATGTTGCTGATAGTCGGAACCAATCCACCGGAAAGCGGGTTCGGTTGTCCCATCCGAGGAGAAGGCGTGGAAACCCCTTGGGGAGTGCCGTTGTGGAAGGATGGGCTTTGGATTCCACCATTAGCCTGAAGCGCTGCCATCATAGTGGAGTTGTTCGGCGTGCCGTTGACGTTTGGCATGTTGAGATTAGGAGAGTGAGATCCCTGCGGCCCAAACTGCTGCGGATTATGAAATTGCTGCTGAGCTTGTTGTGGCTGTTGTCGAGACTGCAGGATACGTTGCTGCTCTTGAAGACGATTCGCCTCCCGGATGACTCGTGCGTTATCCGGAGAAGTCTGCATCGGCAATCCGGGTCGACCACCGGCAGTTTGCTGCATCCCCGCTTGGGGCATCATCTTCATCGCCATCGGATTCGGCGCCATAGGGCCATTGACGGGTGCGCCACCAGGCATTCCTTGCATGGGACGATTTGGGTTAACACCAACGCCAGCCGCCATGCCATTCGGTATCCCATTCGGTGCGCCATTTGGCATTCCAGGTGCGCCGTTAGGCATACCGTTTGGGTTCCTTCCGGGTTGGCCGTTTATCATTGGTTGCTGGTTGGGCACTTGACCCGCACGTTGAGCAGCCAGATTCGCCTGTTTCCAGTGAGCGGGCATCCTGCTGTGTTAGAACAAATGAACACTTACCCTTTGTTGCGCAATCATCTGCTGCCGGTATTGTTCTTGCCTCTCCTGCAGCTTCATTTCCCGCTCGTACTTCAGCCGACTGAACTCAGCAGGCGTCGTGATCGGGGGCTTCGGTTGATTGGCCTCGTTGACCTTTCTCATCGAAGCCAGGTGAGAAGCTAATAGACAGATGTTAGCCAATCAATTTCGGTAAAAAAAAAAAAAAAAAAAAGAACTCGATGCTTACCATGTTGCTGCTTTTGAAGCATAGTCTCCCGCTTCTTGGCCAACTTGCGCATTCCGTCGAGCAACGTAATGTGCTTGGAAGACCTTCTGCGGTCGACTCGAAGGGGTTGTGTTGTCCTCCTACGGACCGGCGGTGCGTTTGGCTGCTGTGCCTGCTGTTGTTGGGCGGCCTGCTGTTGTGCGAGCACGTTGCGCTGGGCCGTCTCCAGCCTCTGATGGTAAGCCCGGAAATATGGTGTCTTGGACATGTCTGCTGGCAATCCTTCCAGCCCTATCCATCGCTCAAAACATTCCCACGGCGTCCTTCTCTCCGCACCAGACGTGAATGGTGACGATGGCGAAAGGCAGCTGGAAATGAGCGACCAGTTGTATGGATAATCCTTCACAAGGCGTCGTAACTCATCGTCCTCTGCGTACGTCCACTGGGACGACTGCCTTGATTCAAAGAACCCGACAGACGGCATAGGATATTCGGTCGGCGGGCGGAAAGAATGGCCCGGGTGAATCCGGTCGCGAATAGGCTGGTTTTCCGGTCGGAATAGGGCAACATTGGTCTGTTCCGGTGTCCACTCCAGCAAAGGCGGCTCCTCTGGTTCGTATTGCGAATAGTCGTAGCGGCTTCGCTTTCTCGGCGGCCCTTCTTCGCTGAAACGGATCTTGCCAGTCGCGTACTTGGAGACTGGTAGAATATCCGTCTTCCAAGCAACATCGGGAGGGGCCTTGAAAGTCGGAAGCTTCGTATCGGGAGCGATATCGACAGGAGTATAGATAGGGAGTTCGTCAAGGATCTTCTCAGCGGCCGGGGTCATATCGAGGGAGAATGTGAATTCGTCTGATCCCAATGAGAAGATAGCTGCGGGTGCAACAGTATCAGGCAAGTCATGGCGTGGTTCATCATTGAAAGCTTCGTCCACGGAATCTTCCTCTGTTGAGGGAATTAGGTCTGGAGTAGGGTGAGAGACGCCTGCCATCGGTTCGTCGCCCATTTCGGGAGGCGAGACCATGTCGGTCTTCTGGTCGTGACTTCCCTCCGCGTCCGCCTTCCGAGTCGGAATCTTCGCCTGCACACGCAGCAACGCCTGGTGCTCAGGGTCGCTGTTGACGTATTCGGCGCACCAGTCCGCGCAGCATTTTGCAGCCGCGATCTTCCATTTGCGTTCTTCCCGGAAGTCCGTTCGCATCCACTTCATGTGGTCCAAAAGTACATCCCAGTGGGTCCCTTGGCGCGGAGGCTCAATTGAACGCTTGTACTGGCGAAGAGGCCATCTGTTAGCGTTCTGCAGCGCGTAAATCCGACGAAGAGTGCGACAATCCATTTGTTCTTGGTACTCGACGAGATGATTGCTAGTGCTCAGCGTCTTGTGTGCAGAGGCAACAAGCGTGCTGAGGTTAGTGCCTCGAGGAGGAGCGTAAGCCTTGCTCTGGAATAGGGTAAACAGATAGTCCTGCTCCTCATTCAGCCTAGCCAGATCGCCGACATTTTGGCGCACAAGATCCAACGAATCAGCTTTCTCTTGTTGCTGTTGTAGTTGCTGCTGCTTCGGGAATACAACGGTCGAGAGTCTACTCCTTTCCTTTTCGCGGTCCTTGCGATCTTTGAAGCGCATTCGAGCGGGAGATTCGGGCGGGCTTTTCTCTGGAGTCATGGCAGCCTGTGGCGACTCTTTCTCAGATGGAGAGACCGTAGGCTTTGGCGTCTCTCCTAAGATCTCAGACACGGACTTGTGGCGAATAGCACCAGAAGAAACTCGTGTAGTCATCCTCTCTGGAGGTGGCCCAGGCGTTGTTTGAGCCTTCTTCAATGTCGTAGGGGCGGACGGCGTTGCCTTTGAAGCTGCATCGACAGGCGGCCGTGGTGTTTCTGGCTGTGTCGGGGCCAGAGCGTCATTCACTGGTTCGATCACTCCATCAGGCTTCTTCATTTCAGAAGGCAGTGGCGCTGGTTGGTCCTTCGGCACACTTGGAGTCGAGACCTGAATGACCTCGTTTGAAGATGGGATATTGTCACTGGTAGGGTCACCAATAGACTTGCTGGCAGTGATCGTGTTTTGTTGAATGGACTGCGCTTCCTCCAAGCGAAGCTGTTCGTCCGGCGTCGATGGAACCAGACTGGGCGGTGCATGCACAGAAGTATCATGCTTCGGTTTATGGCTAGCATCTTGCGCAGCGGCAGTCGCTTCCTCAGCAGGACTGGTGTCGGGGGAGGTGGTAGTAGGAATAGGAGTGTGGCCGGAATAGTGACCAGCTGAAGAGACGGGGGAGAGAGGTTGCTGATCGGGAGGATGGCCGGAATGCCCTAGAGCAAGCGATGGACGCTTGTCATGGATCTTCTCAGGAAGAGCGGCCGTCGGAGTCGGCCCAGCCGATTCGAAACCATGAGTGCTCTGAGGCGTCCCCGGCACAGAAACCTTCCGCTCTGAGATGGATAATCGGGCGGGATGAGTACCTGCAGGAGACGGCACGCCAGTTTCCTGCACAGTTTCGGGGGCGGGACCCGGCGCGTGAGACTGAACTACGCCAGGTTGCTCAGTATGTGCGACAGGCCTAACCCCTGCAGGGGGATGCTGGTGTGCCTTGTCGACAGCACCCCCGGCAGGCGCAGAAACACCATCTAGTTGCGCCGATGGTTCTTTCGCGCCAACTTCAGCCGCTGGGGGCCCTGTCTCCTTGGCCTCCCGCTGTGGTAAGAGAGCAGCATAGTTGGGGAGAGATGGAAGAGTAGATTCATCAAAGTAGTGACCTCTGTATGTATGAATTAGTATACAACTCGAAGAGAATACAAAATAAAAATAACAGCAAAGCAGAGTATTACAAGGATAAGCAAACTTACTTGGCCAGGTCGTTGGCGTCTAAAAACGCCTGCTCCTTGTGGTGATATCGCGAATCGGTCGGAGCGCCGTCGGTCGCGCCGGCTAAGCCCACGGTCGCAAAGCAGAGCTCACTCAATTTGCGCTTCCGCGACAACAAACAACGTCTTGAAATAATTCTCCGTCAGCAACCAATGCATGAAAATTGGTAAAAAATGGTATCATTTGATAAAGAAAAAAGCGTAGAATCCAGCAAAATTAATACATACGCGATTTCATCGTTCTTGGACCGGAGAAGCTCGTCACGGAGCATGGAGCCTATTTCGCCAGCACAACATCCGATTAACGCGCTAAAAACGAGGGGGATGGGTTGAGCGAGGTCATCCAGAAGGAATAAATCGCTCAGAATTGATAAAAAGGGTGATTTGGTGGTGTTATGCGATGCTGAAATCCAGACACGAAGTGCTCGCCTTGAAGGGTTTTTTTTTCCTCTTTTTTTTTCCTTTCGTCGGGGGCAGTCGTTGGGGGACTTGGTCAACGGCAGAGGGAGGTGTGAGTGTATTCGTATTGTTGTATGGTATGGTATTTGATAGGGGGAATTGCTAGTTTCGTGCAAAGGAATGGTGGTATCGTTACGTATTGAACCCTTTTGCGACTGGAATCTTGATACCTGAGGTGTCGATATTTCTTGCCTCAGGGAGTTATGTAACTTTATGACTCGATGATGACTACATTTATACCACTACGGCCTGAGGCAGTCACACCGCATTCGGATCAGGCAACAAGGCTATAAGTATCACCGCCTGGCTATCGCATGGCAGAAAAAAAAGTTGCAGCTGCAGAGCATTCCAGAACAACTCTACCAAAAAAGAGAAATATCGTTCATTTTTATCGTTATGGCTAAACGCAAGAGAGAGGAAACCGTCAAGGACGTCCAGTCCTCCGACAAATCGTCCAAGGCCTCTAAACCCGCGACAAACCAGGAATCCTCGTTCGACCCGGTCATCAATGTGCAAATCGTGACCGGCTCCTACGAGAGAGTGCTGCATGGGTTTACTGCCGGGGTGTCTGCAGCTGCTTTGACTTCGAAAGACACCAAGGAGTCTGCTGCCGGCCCTTCGCAGGTGCAATTCGCCGATACGTTCCTGTTCGAAGCGCATTCTTCGGCCATTCGGTGTCTCGCCTTGTCTCCCACACCCAAACCGGATTCGACAGAGCCTCCTCGTGTTATCCTCGCCAGTGGTAGTACCGATGAACGTATCAATCTGTACTCCGTCTCTGGTGCGCCTCCAGCCGTGAATGATCAGTATCCGTCCGTTCCGACTCTGGCAGGAAGCAAGGTTCTCGAGAACCCGAAGAATCGCGAACTGGGCTCCCTCCTACACCATTCCGCCAGCATCTCTGGGCTGAGCTTCCCGTCGCGCTCAAAGCTCTTGACCTGTGCCGATGACAACACCATCTCTGTTTCGAAGACTCGCGATTGGACCGTCGTGTCGACCATCAAGGCTCCTCGTCCCAAGGTCCAAGGAAGGCCCAGCGGTGATACTGCGCCAGAGGGAGGATCTCCCTCTGGTGTGAATGACTTCGCAGTGCACCCGAGTATGAAATTAATGCTCAGTGTTGGAAAGGGAGAAAAATGCATGAGACTGTGGAACTTGGTGACGGGAAGGAAGGCCGGTGTGTTGAACTTTACCAGGGAGATGCTCCAATCGGTCAAGGAGGGCAAGTGGAGCTCAGGTGAAGGCCGGAAGATTGAATGGAACTCGAAGGGTGAAGGATTCGCCGTCGCATTCGAGTGGGGTGCTGTGGTTTTTGGAATTGTAAGTTGTCCTTGGCATACAAGAAATGGAAGACACAGCTGACTGGTGACAGGACTCTACCCCGACATGCAGAGTTGTGCCCAACCCGCGGAGTAAGCTTCACCAGATGAAGTATGTCACCGTTGATCCGTCGTCTGAGGATGCGAATGACTTGCTTGCCGTTTCCACGGAAGATGGACGAGTCATCTTCTACTCTACAAAGAAGCTACGGGAGCCTGAGAACGACCCTGACTCGTCTATCCCTTTTGCGGAACCCATTGCTCAGCTTGGCGGTAAGGTAAATGGTCTGCCTGGACGTATCAAGGACTTTGAGGTCTTTAGTCTGAAGAATGAGCCAACGGTTAAGAAGGATGCCTTCCTTGTGGTGACTGCAAACAGTGACGGGGCTGTCCGCGTCTGGCTGGTGGATGGCAAGGAGCTCAAAGAGCAAAATGACTCGGAGAATGCTTCGACTGCTCCCCAGGTTGGCAAGCTTCTGAACACGTACGAGACCGGCAATCGGATTACCTGTATGAAGGCGTTTGTGATGCTGCCTGTTGAGGATCAGTCAACGCTGGAGGACTTCGATGAGGAAGATGAGGAAGACGAAGAGAGCGAAGAGTCATCGGATGAAGAGAGTGATGCTGAGTAGATATCTACTGTCCTATATACCCTATTGTTCATAGAACTGTATCAATTCGAGTAAAAGTTATGCGTCTATCCATTTATAAATCTAGCGACTATCTTATTCGTATCTCAGTTGTCGTACTGATGGCCCGTGACTCACCACAGCAGGTGTTGTAGCTAGGCAAAAATGTGTAGAAAAAAATCTTCAAAATTAAAGAGAGTCAACAAGAAAAGTCATAATAATATATAAGTTACATTTCCCTGAAAAATATCCAAAAACCATTCAACACTCTCCAAAATAACATCGACGATACTCACATACTGCTGCTACTACTACTACTACTACTGCTACTCGCTCCACTGCACAAACCCCACCACCGCCGACAAAGCGCATCGTATCGCCTCCCGCTCCCAATACAGCAAATTTCCTCCATTTTCAAATTCTCGACCACTTTTGACTACTCGCACCACCGCTACGAGGCTATCACTGACCTCCCCTCCGTTTAATCCGTCGTCGTCTCTCTCTGTCTCTACCGGTCAGAGCCTTCTGCCACACGCAGCAGATTTTTTCATCGACACCACCGCAAATATGGCTACCAACGGCGATTTTTCCGACGAGGAGTCCCAGCCCGGCTCGCCCATGATCAACGCCAATGGCCAGGAAGAGATTGAGGAGCAGGAGCCTCTCGAGCCCCAAGAGAAGAAGCCCAGCAAGTCGGCCATGAAGAAGGGCGCCGTGCCCACTCCCCAGCCGCAGCGGCCAGAACTGCCCGAGCAGCCGAACCCAGACTCCATCGACCTGTCCACACTCAACCCCCTCACCCCCGAGATTATCGCGCGTCAGGCGACCATCAACATCGGTACCATCGGTCACGTCGCTCACGGAAAGTCCACCGTCGTCAAAGCCATCTCTGAGGTGCAGACCGTCCGTTTCAAGAACGAGTTGGAGCGCAATATCACCATCAAGCTGGGTTATGCCAACGCCAAGATCTACAAGTGCGACAGCCCCGAGTGCCCTCGCCCGACGTGCTTCAAGAGTTTCAAGAGTGAGAAGGAGGTTGACCCGCCATGTGAGAGAGAGGGGTGCACTGGTCGCTACAGGTTGTTGAGACATGTTTCGTAAGTCTACCTCTACGCAGTGTATGCGGGATGCTTGCTGACAATCTAGGTTCGTCGACTGCCCTGGACACGATATTCTGATGAGTACCATGTTGTCAGGTGCCGCCGTCATGGACGCTGCCCTTTTGTTGATTGCCGGAAACGAAACCTGCCCCCAGCCCCAGACCTCGGAGCACTTGGCTGCTATTGAGATTATGAAGCTCAGCCATATCATTATTCTGCAGAACAAGGTTGACTTGATGAGGGAAGACGGAGCTTTGCAGCACTACCAGTCCATCCTGAAGTTCATTCGGGGTACTGTTGCCGACGGATCCCCCATTATCCCCATTTCCGCGCAGCTCAAGTACAACATCGACGCTGTCAACGAGCACCTTGTCTCGCACATCCCCGTTCCCCTCCGTGACTTCACTGCTTCGCCTCACATGATGGTTATTCGGTCGTTCGACGTTAACAAGCCCGGTGCGGAGATTGACGAGCTCAAGGGTGGTGTTGCTGGTGGTTCGATCTTGACCGGTGTGCTCAAATTGGGTGACGAGATTGAGATCCGTCCCGGTCTGGTCACCAAGGACGAGCACGGCAAGATCCAGTGCCGTCCCATCTTCTCGCGTGTCGTGTCGCTCTTCGCCGAACACAACGACCTCAAGTTCGCCGTCCCTGGTGGTTTGATCGGTGTTGGTACTCGTGTCGACCCCACGCTCTGCCGTGCGGACCGTCTCGTTGGTTTCGTCCTGGGTCACCGTGGCCGTCTGCCCGCCATCTACACCGAACTGGAAGTCAACTATTTCTTGCTGCGTCGTCTGCTGGGTGTCAAGACCGCCGACGGCAAGCAGGCCAAGGTCGCCAAGCTGACCAAGAACGAAGTCCTCATGGTTAACATTGGATCGACGGCCACCGGTGCCAAGGTTGTTGGTGTCAAGGCCGATGCCGCCAAGCTCAGCTTGACCAGCCCGGCATGCACAGAGGTTGGAGAGAAGATTGCCATTAGTCGGAGAATTGACAAGCACTGGCGTTTGATCGGATGGGCAAACATTGTTGCGTAAGTACACTTGATCAGGATCTGTGAACGATTCACTAACTTATTTTAGTGGTAATACCCTCGAGCCCATCTTGAGCTAAACTTGCTGCACTATTACGAAAAGAAAAGAAAAGGATGGGAAAAGTTTCACGGTTACGAAGGAGTTGACGCGAGCATTTGGTATTACCCCGGTATAGAGAATGCGAGTCCATTCTGGTTCGTTCCATGTTGAAGGATTTATACCTCCAAAGCCTTTCAGGCCAGGGGAAGCCGGATGTCTGGCAGCATGGACTGGACGGGTTGGACGATGAGGGATAGTGAAGTAGCGGATCTACTTGTTGACGCGTGTTATGAAGTTGCTATGTGAAAAGATTTCTTGCTGTTCTATGTTGTCTTATAATGCTTCGATGTCCGGTCTTGATTATATATTCCGTCCGTAGCCGTAGCCATCGCTTAATTTTGTTCTCACCCAAATTTGCAAAACATAAAAGTACATATAGACATTCCAGTACCCCTGGTAAGATCTTAGTATTTAGACAATTTCAGCATATCTACTGTAATTTGACCTCGTAACTATGTCAGGCTGACTGCTTAGTCACCCAGAGCTCGTTTCCCGAAGAGGACACAACGCCTTTCCACGTCCAACTTCAACACTGCGTCTTCAACAATCGCGTTGCTGTTGTCCGTCATGTGGATACTCGAGGTGAGCTCTTTATAATATTATCGCACTCTCTGAGTCGTGGCTAACTGACTGTTCTGCTGCAGCAACTGGCGCGTCTTTTGGACCGCCCACTCTTCCCATGGAAGACCGTCCTAGTCGGGTTCTCGCTGGGTCAGTACCTGCTGGAGGGATTCCTGTCCTTCCGGCAGTACAAGGTCCTGCAGCGGACAAAGCCGCCCAAGGTTCTTGAAAATGAAGTTTCGCAAAAAGTCTACGATGAGTCTCAGGTACGTCACCAACGGCGCGACGAACATAGGAACATAGAATGGGGTGGTTGACAATGGTAGGCATACGGTCGCGCCAAAGCCAAGTTCGGTTTCGTCGCTGGTCTCTACGGTCAAGTTCAGAATCTCGCGTTTATCTACGGTGACGTGCTCCCTAAACTCTGGGGGGTCGCTGGTGTCGCGCTCGCTCGATATCTTCCTGCTCGGTTCCAAGGTGAAATCTGCCAGACGCTGGTGTTTCTCTTCGGGTTCAATATTCTCAGTACGGTTTTGTCGCTTCCGGTCTCGTATTACAGCACGTTTGTTCTCGAGGAGAAATTCGGGTTCAATAAGCAGACGTTGAAGCTGTGGGTTACGGATATGCTCAAGGGTCAGATGCTCGGGGTTGTCTTGGGTACTCCTATTATCAGTGGGATGCTCAAGATTATCCAGTTCGCTGGTGACTCGTTCTTCTACTACCTGTGGCTGTTTGGTATGTTCGTTCAGGTTTTCGCTATCACGATCTATCCGATTGCTATCCTGCCGCTGTTCAACAAGCTGTCGCCTTTGCAGCCTGGTGAGCTGAAGACGGGTGTTGAGAACCTTGCTCGGAAATTGGAGTTCCCGCTTCAGGAATTGTATGTTATCGACGGTAGCAAGCGGAGTGCGCACAGCAACGCGTACTTTTTCGGTCTGCCCTGGAAGAAGCACATTGTTATCTACGACACGTTGATTGAGAAGAGCGAGCCGGATGAGGTCGTTGCTGTTTTGGGTCACGAACTTGGTCACTGGAGTTTGAGCCACACTACTAAGCTGTTTGGTATTGCTCAGGTGAGTCTCGGCCCTCGATGCTATATGGCAATTGCTAATAATGTAGTCTCACATGTTCTACATCTTCGCGCTGTTCTCGGTCTTCATCAACAACAAGTCTCTGTACCAGTCTTTCGGTTTCTTCAACGAACAGCCCATCATGATCGGATTCCTCCTGTTCTCGGATGCTCTGGCCCCGATGGACGCGGTGATCAAGCTGTTGATGAACATCCTCAGCCGTAGATTTGAGTTCCAAGCTGGTACGTTCTCTTCTCGTGTCTTTGTCATTTCGCAGTCAACTAACATATGTAGATGAATTCGCCCAAAACCTCGGCTACTCCGAGCAACTCGCCAAGTCCCTGCTCAAGCTGCAGATCCAGAACCTGAGCACCATGGATGCCGACTGGATGTACGCTAGCTACCACTACTCTCACCCTATCCTCTCCGAGCGTCTCCAGGCGCTTGGCTGGACGGGTGGAAAGGTTACGGACCTCAAGTCGGAGGATAGTGAGGAGCCTGTTAAGGCTGGTGATCGGGAGTTGTAAGCAGTTCTTTGTGATCTGTTGGATACAGAAGTTGAATAGCTCTGAAGAATGAACTTTTGATTTATGATACAAACTCCTCTATCCGTGCGCCAATAAAGCAGACCCATGCCAATGAAACCGCAATGCGAAACTTTTTAAGCAAACAAATCAACCCCTAGCCTTAGCCTTCTTCTCCGCCAACCTCCTCTCCTTCTTCTTCCTCTTCCTCTCCTCCTTATCAACCCCCTCACCCTCCCCATCCATCTCCATCATTTCCATATCCACCGGCTCCTGCTCCTTCTCCCCCTCAACAACCCTCTCCTGCTCCTGCCCAGCCTCATACACCCCCTCCCCATTCTCAGGTTCCGGCTCCATCCTAATCATCGTCAAATCCCGCCCAAGCACCTCCCCCGCAAGCCCCGCCTGCACGCGCTTGAGATTATGCAGGATGAGGTTCGGCGCGGACGCTGTCGTGCGGCTGACGGGGCCGTGCTCGCTGATGCTGGCGTTGGGTTGGAGCGCGGGGTCTGTGGAGGCGCGGTCGAGGTAGGCGGAGAGGTAGGTTGAGGCGGTGGATTGGGGGATAGGGGTGTTTGTTGTTAGGGTTGTTGGGGGGAGGGGGGAGGGGCCGTTGATTGACATTGCGGCGGTGGTGTGGTTGCGTGTGGTTGTCGTAGTCGTAGAGGATGTAGAGCAGTGGTTGTAGTGTAGGTTGTTTGTTGCTCAATGCGCATATCAATTCGGAAAATGTAAAAGAGGAATGAGGTCTCAAGCGCAATGCGATTATCCCCAAGACCCCTGTATCAAAAAGGGAGGTAAATAAGTAGTAGTAGTAGTGGTGTAGTGAAGAACAATCTCAAGAGAAATCGTGAAGCCGCGAAAGATTCTGCGGGTCCGTGCGTCTGCGGCGCCGGAGCTTCAATTTTCTCTCCGCCTTCACTACACCACCACCACCACTACTATCACCGCTCTCTCTCTGCCATTCCGAGGAGAGCAGTTACCTCCAATACCTTCAACAGAGCCAGGACTGTTGGGATATACCTGAGACAGCCACCATGTTCTCCCGCAGAACCCTCCCTGCGCTGAGGACGCTGCGAGCCCAGACTCCGTACGTCCACCCACCTCCATACCGTTGCTCTTGAATTGAAGAATAGTATACTGACAATCACAGTCTCACCACCCTCAACCGCCCCTTCTCCTCCCTCCTAACCTCCCGCCCCTCTCTCCCGACCACCACCATCACACCCACATCCACACTCTCGCCATTACTATCACCACTTACATCCACCTTGCAATCCCCGATCCAGAGCCAACTCCAGTCCCGGCAATTCTCAGCAAGTGCCTCACTCGCTGGAAAGCGAATCACCTTCAACCCATCGCGGAGAGTACAGAAGCGGCGTCATGGGTTCCTGGCGAGACTGCGCACGCGTGGGGGGAGGAAGATTTTGATGCGGAGGAGGCAGAGGGGGAAGAAGGCGTTGAGTTGGTAATCACTTCCTGGGGAATGTGTTGATGGTGATTGTGGACGATACGTTATGCGGAATCAGGGATAGGTCTCATGTATCATAACCATTCTAGTCATGTTATGTTTTATTACTTTATTCTCTCGATATATACCACGGTATATCTATTTTCCAGCCACCGCTATCTATATAAACCATAGACATACATTACTCCTCTTCACTCTCCTCTTCGCTACCCTCAGACCCCGTCTCGTAATCCTCATCGTCCTCAGACTCCTCCTCTTCGCCCTCGGGCTTCAACCCGTAATCGTCCTCGAAGTCCTTGAGCGGCCGCACCTCAGGCGTGAAGCCGGATGCTTGCATGCCCTTTTGGATGCTCTGTACGACACGTTAGTTATCATGTTCAAACGGGTTAAAAGGAAAGTCCGGGGAGGGGGGAGGGGGGGTTAACATACCTCCTCCATAACAGTAGCACAAGTAATGACGATATTCGCCGTGCTGGGCTCAAACAACGGCAAAATAATTCCCCTCAACGCCTTCTTCACATCTTCCACGCTAGTCGCCCGAACCTGTCTCAACACGCGCTCTTTATAGTCGCTAGGCAGCTCCCGCATCACCTGCCGGATAAAGCTGCCCTGCGCCGCATTCGCGATAGTAGCCTGCTCGTTCGCAAAGCTAACCACGATACTGCTGATCGCACCCTCGAGCATGAGCGGGTCGAATGGCATGGCACCGGACAGATGGTCCTCGACGATCTGCTTGCTCGATTCGAACGCCTTGTGCGCGTTTGGCGAGCGGTACACGTCAAAGTTGACGAACCCTGTGTCGATGTTGTAGGCAAAGTTGGTGCCGTAGGCAAGGCCCTTGCCGCGGACGGCAACCCACAGCGGTCCCTCGACGGCGTTCATGTAGGCGATGGCGACGAGGAGGGGCGGGAGGCGCGGGTCATCGTAGGAGTCGAGGCCTCGTGCGCTGGCGTAGGCGAAGGACGAGTCGATTGTTGGCATAGGCACGACGTACGACTTGCCGCCAAGGTTCTGGCCAACCTTGCTCATCAGCGGACGGCGGGCTGTGATGGGTTTGAGGGGAGCGGGAGTGCCAAGGCGCTCGGCAAAGGGTTTCCATGAGGAGACTGGGTTGGGGAGTTTCTCAAGGTCGGCGATGACGAGGACGCGGATGTTGAAAGATTGGAAGAGGGCGTTGCGGATTTCTTCCATGCGTGCGACAACGGCCTCTGGTTGCTCGGCGAGCTGCTTCTTGATGCGGCGGAGGTAGCGGGCCTTGACGAGTGTGCTGCGAGCGCGGACGATAGATTCTGGTGCGTAGTGAACCATCACATGCACGGCTGCTAGCATGTCGTCGCCGCTGCGTTTGGCATCGGGGACGTCGGCGAGCAGGCGACTGGTGATTGCGCGGAGTCTTTCCACATCGAAGATGGTGTTCCACGACAGCTCCTGCAGCCAGGCGATGGCTGTGCTGTACTTCTCCATCTCAACCTGGAAGGAGATGCGCAGCATTTCCGAGTTGCCGAATGACCTGGCGCCCTCCATGCTGTAGCCAACTGTATCTCTCTCCAGTTCGACAACGACCTGCTCAAAGTTGATCGTCTTTCCGTCGCGCTGGATCGGAATGTTGAAGAACGCTTCCGTGTAGACGGACAGGAGAGGACGAAGTTGAACAGGCACCGACTGGGCTGAGATAAGGAGGGACATCTGGACAAAGTTGCTGGGGATGTGCTCGAAGTGAATGAACAGAGGCATATCCGAGCCATCGGCGTCCACGACCTTCTGGACCTTATGGTCAGGACAACCGGCCTTCAGGGCAGAACCAGACCGCGCAGTCGTAGTCTCGACAAAGTGGATCGACTCGACTCCAGGGATCTCAAACTTCTCCAGCATCTCCTTCGGAATCTCCTTGTCGTTCTCCGCCTTGGCCTTCTCAAGCTTGTTGGCCAGTTCCTTCAAGCCCTTCTCGCCAAGTTGCTTCTTCTGCTCCGCAGCTCGAGCCTCTTCCTCCTTCTTGAGAGTGTCAGACATCTTCATCGAAGGAACACCGAGAACGGTAATGTGAGGAGCATCGGAGATCCATTTCTTGATAAAGTCCCGCCACTGGTGCTCAGGCCATTTCTCCAACTCCTCGTACTCCCGCATACTTGCGACGTCCAGTAATGTCGAGCCGTCGCGCTTGCCGTACAGGAAGTCGGAAATGACATACTCCGCAAGTGCAGAAGCAGAGCTTTCCGTGGAGAACTTCCAGATCTTCTGCTGCCGGTCAATGCACTCTTGCAGGTACTTCATGTCGATTGGCTTTTCCATTGCATCCTTTAGAACCTCGAAGAATCTCCGCTCGACGTGCTCGAGCTTGTCTGTTTCCACACTGGTCAGTTGGAACTGGATTTCGATGTTCGGGCGTTCCTCTGTCGAGTAGTAGACAGCACTGGCCACCTGCTCTTTTTCGACGAGGACGTTTTCCAGGATAGAGGCAGACGATCCGGCGAGGTACAGGAGTGAAACATTAAGGGCGCCGCCTGTGAAATGTGAGCAAATGTCCTTTACAAGATGACGGGATACCTACTTTGAATCGGATCGGTGGTGTCCGGTCCCAAGAATCTGATCTCAATCTCACCAAAAGACTCATCTTCTTCTGGGAATTCCACCGTCTTGGTAACCGACTTCTCCAGCGCAGGCGCCTGCTTGGAGTCTGTCCAAGGACGCTTGAACGGCGAATCGGGGCTTGGGATAACATCGAGGATCGTGTCTTCGAACTTATCCAGCGTCTCCAGCATGTTCTCATGGTCCACCTCTCCCGTGATGATTAGACACAAGTTCCGCGGCTGGTACATCTCACGATGGAACTCCCTGATTCTCTCCGCCGTAAGAACGCGCAGCTGCTCCATCATTCCTCCAGTCTCGTACCGGAATCCCACGTCTGAAGGATATATCAACCGACGCGCGGTGAGATCCATCAACTCAGCCGAATTGTTCTGCACACCCTGCATCTCCGAGTACACAACACCAGCGTCGTTGCCAGTGGCATCGATATGGTGCACTTCGGTGTAGCAGCCCTCGTCCGTGAGTGTTGGGGCAATCACATGCTCCAGATACACGGGCAAAATCCGCGCGAATCCCTCCCATCCGGCTGTGTCCAATGTGTAGGCTGTGTGATCGGTGGCTGTCCAGGCGTTGGTGTTCGAGTACACTCGGGTGGCCAATTTATCCAGGAATCCCTTGTATCTGTAGTTGCGCGAGCCCATGAAGCACAGATGCTCCAATGTATGGGGTGCGCCGGAGTCGTCGAGAATCTCCGTAGCAAGCACAAAGTATCCAGACACCTTGGGACCTTTTTGGTCGATGACCACCACCCTCATACCGGTTCTTTCTGATTCATATTGGACGAACTCGCTGGGGGAGTAATCCGGCTTGAACTTTTGAAGGAGTTTGAAGTGGCTTTGCGTAGGAGACATGTTGGCGATGGAACGATGGAACGGCAGGTTCGTTTTTGGAAAAGGGATAGGGAATTTTCGTCGCAAGAATGATGGTCTATCAAATCTGTCAGTTATATACCGTAACTAAATGCTGCCAAAGCAATTGCGTTCCCATGCACATCCACAGAGAAGGGACAAAGACTCTTTCAGATCCGCAGTGACGTCGACGGAAGAAGCACCACACAATCTCTTCTTACAAACACGCAGACAATCATAATCGAATAACTCACGTAAAACGAGATCTTGCCCGACTCAGGCCTCGCAGGGTATACCACAACACCACGACGGCTGGTGAGAACTGAGAAGTTCTTCGCGGGGAACAAGTGCGGACGTCGTCACTTAAGAAAGAAGAATCGGGTCAAGAATTGGCGCATGCCACTTCCGGACAAAGAAAGTGAACGGTTGTCCTGGCGGCAAGTGTGAGCAAAGGGGATATTCAAAAAGAATGAAAGAAAGAGACGATTCTCTATCCAAGCTGGTTGGCTGGTTGTTGGAGGTGCCGCCGAACAAGTCGAGATCTGTGCCCCGCGGAAGCCTGAGGCAGAAATAGTCATGTGATGGATTGCCCTATGCTAATGAGCAGGGTGCATACGTTGTTTAGACATTCTTATGCTCTTACGGATATCTGATTTCGTTGTTATTCTTATCTAGTCCCCTTGTTCTGTGGTTGCGTACAGGGACTCGCTCCGCCCGCGTATGTGAAGACCATCTCGGACTGGAGTGTCAATACGAGGAACATAAAGAGACGTCCAGGTGAAACAGAAGAACAATACATATGCTCAGTAGGAACAATCTAAGAGCATTGGAGATACGGATACGGAACACTGGTCAATGCTGTAGTGTCTTTGTGTCTCGGACAATATATAGTTATATATATCGATTACAATTCGACCTTTTCTATAACCGATGGAACGCAGCCATAGACTTTATATAAGTGACATGAGGGGACCGATTTCAAAACCAGCCGTCCACCGTTGGGAATATAAACTAAAAACCAAAAATGATAACAAAAAAGACAGACAACGAACGAACCGCAAAAGTACCGTGATCGTATAATTGATAGAGCTGCTGGAGGAAAGAATCGTCAAGGTATCATCTATTCAGCATGGAGTTCGTCCTCATCCTCGTGCTTCGACTTGTGCTTATTCTTCTTCTTTTCTTCTTTGCCCTTCTTTTGCATGGCTTCGGTCATGAGTTGTTCGAAGGCCATGTAATCACCCTCCTCTTCAGGATCGCGTTCGGCCTATAAAATGTAAGTAACCGTCCCAGAACACTAGTTGCATAAGATCGTACCTTCGCATAGATGTTACCAGCAAGGACCAAGGCATGCGCACGCTCGACACGCTTCTCCAGCTTGATACTCTTGTCGCTCAGGACTTGATCGCACACGTCGCGCAGCACGCTCTGGATCTCGAACTTGCTTCCGCGCCATGCAGCGGCCAAGATCTTACCGGTGACCTTCTTCTCATACTCGGCCTTCTTCTCGTCCGTCCATTCCTCACCACCGCGCTCTTCCATCTTGGCCATCTCTTCCATGGTCATCTGCGCATCGATCGCAGTCGAGATGGTGGTCCAGGTTTCCTTGGCCAACGTTCCCTTGTCCTTCAGACGAGAGAAGAAGCCGGAAATGCCCAGGAACTTCTGAGACTTGAGGAAGGAAGTCGATTTCTGGACATACGTCGCACCGATAGCATGCAGAATCTCGAGACCGAATGACTCCATCTTCAAGTTCTCGACCTCAAGGCGGATCTTCTCCTCAAATGCATGCGTCACGTCCGGGCTCTTATCGGTCTCCGTCCACACGCTGATCTTGTCTACCAACTTCGCTGCCAGAGTGTTGACCCGCTCTTCACGCGCCTTCTTCCGCTCGAGTTCGTATGCAGCCAGACGGTCCTGCTGTTCCTTGGTCAATCCACCCTTCTTCTTCTCCTTTTTACGAAGCTCCTTTTCTTCCGGAGATAGACCAGCTGCCTCCATGCGTGCCTCTTCCTCTGACTTGTCCATGATCGCCTGCTGACCCAAGTATCGTCGAGGGGGAGTCTTCTCCGGTTCCTGCGGTGCCGCGGCGGTGGCGGTGGCCGTGGTTCCCTCCGCGGTTGGCGCGGTTGCACCCTCTGCAGTGGTACCCTCGGTAGGGGCGGCGCCAGTCTTCGCTTCTTGTTCGTGAAGGTGGAGTTTCTCTTCTGCGGATGCGGCGAGTTCGTCCTCCTCCATCTGCTGCATGGTGATATCCATCGTGGTGGTCAGGTCCTTCATGAGGGAGATCTCTCCGATCAGGTCGACGAAGGCGCTACCGCCGAAAATCATGCTGAAGAACTCGGACGGGTCCTCTGTTTGCGTGTATAACGTTAGCCCATGTTGTCCAGAATTGAAATGGGCAAGAACTAACCGAAACCACCACCGGGAACCGCATCTTCCTTGCCAAACTTGTCATATCGCTTTCGCAGGTCATCATCGCTGAGAACTTGATACGCTTCACCGATCTAGTTGATGTCGTTAGTCATGTTACTATCGCGAACGACATTTCGCAAGGCGCATACGGCTTGGAATCGGGCATGTGCGGTCTCATCGCCGGGGTTCTTATCTGTCCATATGGTCAATAGGTGTCCACAAACAAGCAGCAGGGTAACCCAGTGTCATACCAGGATGCGTCGTGATAGCGAGCTTTCGATAAGCCTTCTTGATCTCGATTTGCGTGGCTGTGGGCGGTACCCCCAGGGCATCGTAGTAGCTGGTATCGGCAACCATTTTGGGAAGTAACGAAGCCAACAGAAAGAACGAGAATGGTAGATGGGGGGGCTGCACACCCCGATTTGAGATATTCGACAATAAAAGCAGTACTCAACAAGTCTTCTGTAGGCTGTCGAGAAGACGATAATCAACTAATAATTTTTTCTTCTCTGCCTGACAGACACTTTCTTCCTTTCGTCATGGTGGGGGGGGGCTCTTTTTGCCAGGCGGTGCTGTACCGTATCGCCGTGTTGCGCCACAGCCATATATCTCCAATCAGAGACCGTGCCTGGGTAATTACCGGTCACCGCACAATGGCCGGCCAAGCCACTACAACCCACACTAGCCACGCCAATAAAACCTCCCGAGTTTTCCTCCTTTCCCTCTTCTCTCGCTGTCTTCCCTCTTCCTCTTCCTCTTCTCAATTCTATCCTCTTTTTCTCTGTGTTGTCCTTATCCTCTGTAATACTTCATTTCTTCCTTTTCTTCTATCTTCTTGATCCTATCTTATCTTGTGTATTTGCGTGCTTCTGTTACACCGCGCGTTGTACACTACACTCGACCATTGTACAAATGCCATACTTGTCCTTTTGCTTATTGGCTTAATTCCTCCCGCATTCCACGAGATCTTCCCGTCCTCGAGTCCAATAATCTCCATTGGTCTCTTGTCCGTTGTACCTCTTTCTCTTCCCACGACTCAATCCCCGGCCGTTCACCATGGGCCTCATCGGAAATGTTCTCTACTACTCTTTTCACCCCTCGGAATTGAGGGCCATCATGCAATGGTTGGTCTGCCCTGTCTTCTTCGAGCGCTCCTGAGTTCCGATAGAAGTATCAATGCTGACGCGCGACCACTGTCTTTTTATGATAGGAAAGTCTGGCACATCCCCGTCCATGAACGCAAAGAGACGGACGAAACCGAAACACAAAAGACCTGCTTCAAGTTTCTCGACAAAACCAGCCGAAGTTTTAGCGCGGTTATCAAGGAACTCCATCCCGAGTTGCTGCTCCCCGTCTGTCTGTTCTACCTGATCTTGCGTGGCTTGGATACCGTCGAGGATGACACCTCGATTCCCCTTGCGACCAAGGAACCTTTGCTGCGCGACTTCAAGGACTTCCTCGAACAGGATGGCTGGACCTTCAATGGCAACCGGCCGGAGGAGAAGGACCGTGAACTGCTGGTTCAGTTTCACAACATAATCACCGAGTTCAAGAACTTGAAGCCCGCCTACAAGGAAATCATCAGGGATATCACCGACAAGATGGGCAACGGTATGGCCGACTATGCCCGCAAGGCCGAATCGGACGATGCGAGTGTTGTCACCATTGAGCAGTACGACTTGTATTGTTACTACGTGGCCGGTTTGGTCGGTGAAGGTCTGACCCGTCTGTTCATCGAGGCCAAGTTCGGCAACCCGGCGTTGTTGAAGCGCGAACGTCTTCACAAGTCCATGGGACTCTTCCTGCAGAAGACGAATATCATCCGTGATATCCGGGAAGACAACGATGACGGCCGCCGCTTTTGGCCCAAAGAGATTTGGTCCAAGCACGTCGACGACTTTGACGACCTGTTCAAGCCGGAGAACCTCGGTATCGCCCTGAACTGCAGCTCCGAGATGGTCTTGAACGCCCTGGAACACGTCGAGGACTGTCTTTTCTACCTCGCTGGTCTGCGTGAGCAGAGCGTGTTCAACTTCTGTGCGATCCCTCAATCCATGGCCATTGCTACCCTCGAACTGTGCTTCCGCAACCCGGCAATCTTCCAGCGCAACATCAAGATCACCAAGGGTGATGCTTGCCAGCTGATGATGGAGTCGACTCAGAACCTGCGTCTGGTCTACCAAGTGTTCCGCCGGTACGCTCGTCGGATTCACAAGAAGAACTCTCCCAAGGACCCCAATTTCCTCAAGATCAGTCTTGTTTGTGGACGGGTAAGTTTCGAAAGATCCTGGGTCACGTCTTCAGCGCTAACGTCGAATATAGATTGAGAAATTCGCCGAAACCATCTTCCCAAGCCAGTCCGCTGAGGAAGCTCAGCGTCGTTTGACTAATACAGTGACTGAGGAGGAGGCACAAAAGGCCAAGGAAGATGCCGAAGCGCGCCAGGATGTCTACTTCATCATGGGCCTGATGTGTGTCGTTGTGTTGATCGTTGCGCTGACTATGGTAAGTTTGAACGCCTCCATTATCACCAATATGCGGCTAACTGTTCCCAGACTGGATTTGCCTGGTACATGGGCGCACGCTTCGATCTCGCTTGGCAGGAGTTGAGGAAGGGCAACTTCCGCCCCCCCCAGAACCTTCGCGGGGCCCAACAAACTCATCAAGAGTTATAGACTCGCTCTTGCACCCTTCTTACGGAATTACGACCCTTTACTGTCTTAATTGCTAGTACATCTTCGGTTACCCCTTGCTCGCAGATGGCTTATGTCTCTATACGCCTGTGTTTATTATACTCACGCCATTTCTGCAGCGATATACTTTCTAATAACGATTCTTTTCTTTCCACCCATTCTCGTGGGGTATCCGCTGACTCGTACGGACGTTTTTGCCTTTAGATCACCTAGCACGGATGTCAAATTGCAACCCAGCCTGACAATGACTGTGGTTGTGCCGAAGAAGTGCTGATATTGAGCGGAGTTTACTCTGACCAGCGACGTACTAGATTTGTGTCTTTGCAGTGTTTTCGGATGCTGAAATGGCACACGTCCATTGAGGACCTGGAACATTTCGTATTAGCTAGTATTAGCTAGTCTGTAGCAATCTCATGATTTTTAACACTACATCGTACTCTACTGTATCGTACTCTACTGTTCAGTTATCGTAACGACGGATCAACCCCGGAGGCGCGTGGAAATCGGCGGCTTTTCATTTGCCGATATCCTTGACCCCAGGTTTTCGTCTTTTTTTTCTTTCTCTCGAAGTGCGACATCCACTAGAATCTCCTGACAATAGCCTAGTGAAAACTCTACTGCGTTATTTCATGCGAGGACTACAACGTGCTATTCCGGCATTTCGTGGATTTGCCTCGACGCCAGCGCGTTTCGCATCGAGCTCAGCTGCTACTCACTTACCTGCTGATATCATGGGAAAGAACAGAAACGAGGCCGCAGCAGCTGGCAATGGCACAGAAGAGGGCGAATCACTCCCTCCACTGTCAATGAAAGACTTCCAAGTTTACAACCGCCTGTCCGTACAAATGGACCAGTTCGTACGTACCATCTACCCTACAAGCCCACAAGTCCCGAACATGCAAATAACAAGACCCAGCACAACCACTTCCGTCTCGTCTGGAACGACCTCCAAAACGCCTGCGCTCCCACCGGCAAACAAAGACACCCCCGCCAACTCATCCTCATCGGCCTCGCCTTCTGCTCCCAACTCGACTTCCACCACTCCATCGAAGAACAGCACATCTTCCCCGTCCTCGCGAAGAAAATGCCCGAGTTCCGCAAAGAACTGGACCTCCTGCAACAGCATAAGAAGATCCATGCTGGGCTTGCGGAGTTGGAGAGGTATTTGGAGGATTGTCGGGTGGGGGATGCGGAGCTTGATAGGGCGGAGGTGAAGAGGTTGATGGATGGGTTTGGGGATGTGCTTTGGAGACATCTTGATGAGGAGGTGCAGACGTTGGGGGCGCAGAATATGAGGAGGTATTGGACGTTGAGGGAGATGCCGGGGTTGCCGATGTGAGCGCGACATACGGAGTGGAGTATACGGAGCAGAGTACAGTTTTCTTCTCGGTCTGGTTATCTATTGCATTTCTCTGCTATTCCTTCCTGTCCGCCATTATCCTCTCTGCCGATCAGGAACTGCCGCAAGGAGTTCCAGGGGAGCAGAGTTCGATGCCTACTTGAACGGACGGGTTCGGTTTCCCACAACTGAAGCGGGAAATGGAGAAATATCGTGTAATTATTCTATTGCGTCCTTTTCGTGATCAGATCTCGACTTGTGCAAATCGTGATCGAAGCGAAGAACAGTCACGCGGCACCCTATCATGGAATTTACTCACAGCACTGAAGGATATACGAATGCAGCCGTATATGCGACGCGAGGAATCTACTGCATAAAGCTTGGCCTGCAATGCGCCATGCAAGCCCACGCGCATGCGGCTGCAAACGACGGTCAGGCGCATACAATACACTCTGATACACTATGAAATCGACCATCTTCGTTCTCTTATAACAAACTGCGTGATAAACAGAACCGAAAGTGAAGAATGTCTGTTGGAATGCACGCAACTTCTTCGCTTGTCCTGACACACATACCAGTCATATGCTGGCAAAGCACGCGCAAATGAGAAGAAATTTTTGCCAAGGGCTTTGCTCACAAATGCGAATAAACACTGTGAAAGATGTTCTCGCGCCATTCCTCATTGCGATTTGCTTCCTAAGCTTGAGCTTAATCCGTGACTATTTTGAGCCCAGGAATGTGATCTTACCGATCTCGTGGACAGGAGTACACGCGTAGCCGTCAAAAAGGGCGCTTTTCCTGGTATGCGGTACGGAGACGGACAGGGCTTGGATATTTCCTTTTTGGGACGCCAAAACAACAAAGTTATAAAGTACATGCCGACCTTCACATTTTTTTGACCAGCCCTCGGACTTCACGACATTACCTCTCCAGCAACCTTCGTCAACCCCCGTTATCCTCGACAACGACATCTTGCCAACAACCACCGCCACCATGAAATTCCTGAGCACCTTCGTTACCACAGCGCTCCTCGTGAGCAGCAGCCTGGCCGCTCCACGCACCCTCAAAGAACGCATGCAAGCCCGCGCGTCCTCTCGTCAATCAAACCCGAACCAACGCATCGCGGCCACCGACGCCGACCAAAGAGAATTAACGAACATCCAATACAGCAACAACTGGGCCGGCGCTGTCTACGAACAACAACTCCCAGAAGGCTCCTGGAACTACGTCTCAGGCACCTTCACAGTCCCGAAACCAAAAGCCGTCGGCGAGGTCAAAGAGGGTAGCGTGACAGCTGGTTCCGCGTGGGTCGGAATCGACGGTGATACCTACGGTGAGGCGATCCTGCAGACGGGCGTGGACTTTTACGTCGAAGCAGATGGGAATGTGCGCTATGATGCGTGGTATGAGTGGTATCCGGACTATGCGTACGATTTCGAACTGAAGTTCAAGGCGGGTGATGTCGTGAACCTCATCGTTGAGGCGTACTCGTCTAGTTGGGGTTATGTGCAAATCGAAAATCTATCGACCGGTGAAACAGCAACGGAGATCCTCATAGCACCGACAGAAAAGGCCGTGCTGGCTGGTGAAAACGCGGAGTGGATCTTTGAGGACTTTCAATCTGGTGGGGAGCTGGTGAACCTGGTTGATTTCGGGACCGTCACGTTCACAGAGACGCAGGCGAAGGCTGGGGCTAAGACGTATGGGGTCAAAGACGCGTCGATTATCGAGCTGAAGCAGGGGGATAGGGTGATTACCGAGACCACGATTGTCAGCGACGAGGAGTTCAACGTGAAGTACACGGGCTAGTTGTCTTTTTCTTTTTCTTGTCTTGCATATTGTTTCATTCATTGTACATGTTCATTGGCATCTGAATACAAATCCAATCCTTCCAAACTAAAGCAACGACCTCGGCCCCGTATACTCCCGTAAAGGAAACGGCCCCCAAACCGGCCGAACCCCAAACCTTGAACCACCATCCTGATTCGGAACCATTTCCCTCCTTGACCAATACAACAACACATCCCGCAACACCTTGGCCTTCATCGGCCGCGGAACTACATCATCAACCCCCCACTCGCGAATAAACTTCTCGCGACTCGCCCGGACCCTGGACGCATCCATACCTATCACCGGTGCCGCACGTAGAACCGGATCATTCACAAATGGCGGCTGCGTACGCAGGATACGGATGAATTCCTGCGGAGACATCACGGGGACTTGCATCTTTCCTTCTTCTCAGCATTTACTTTCGCTATATATGCATGCGGGGAGGAGGGATAGATACCTTGAGAAAAATGAAATTCGGACGCGGGTTGTACGGGTTGGAGAGGTAGGCTAGGGCATCGCGGGGGTTGTGCACGGGGATGTGGGTTATATTGTGTTTGGATAGGAGTTTGGCGAGGAGTTTGTGCATTACTTTGCTGTTGTTTGTTAGCATTGGCTTTCTCTTGGGTTGGGTTGACTTTTGGGGCGGGGGGGGGGGGGGGGGGGGTTACAGGTCGTCGATGTGGAGGACGAGCATTTTGGCGGTGGTTCAAGGCGATGTTGATGCAACCTGTTCAGCAATATACAATAAAAATATTGAATTTGAAAGATAACTTTGTTGAAAACAGCCTTATATACATCTCAAACACCTCAAATGCCAATCCAAACGTCCAGACCACGTTGAACGGTCTAGACTCGCGCACAGCCCTGTTAGCCTTGTTAGTACACATTCGAATGTCATTGGTGCTTAGGATAAAATGGATACTGCGGTATGCAGAATGAGTCTAGAACGTAGTATGTTCTGTACGATGGGTCTCGAATGAGGGTTTTGGTTTTGTGGGTGGAGATTATGCATTGTATCCTGTACACCACGCATACATGAGGCTTAATGTCGCGAGCAGGAAGGTCTAGATGCTTTGTCTATGCAGGGTCTGGGGGCTGCATATAGTCTGTTCTAGACTCGGCATTTGGAATCTGCTCGTGACCAAGAAGAGACACGGTGTCGATGATTGTCATTCGAGGGAACAATAGTAGAATGCTTCTGATAGGCAGTCGCTATAATCAGATAAAGTTCGTCTGGGAAAGAACGACTGGCAAGTATAGAATGCCATGTCTATAGTTAAGTTCTTCCACCATGTCATATACAAGAAACTGCTATTACTCATACCTATTTACCATACCCGAAGAATACCTTAGCCCTCGCAAACCGATACACAACAAGTTATACATATTCCAGCATCCAACCAACTCAATAAACATATCGAAACCTCGGATTCTACACTGTCATTAGCAAAACCATCAACCCAAGCACAACCACAGCGGCAAAACTCACTTCAAAATCCGTCAAATCAGCCAAAACCTCCTCCCCCAACCCCTCAACACTCATCCCGTGCTCCCTAACTCGATTCCGCCAAACCAGCAACACCCTTAACCCCAACGCACACGCAATCTGCGTCACCGCACAAGCCAGACCCAGTTTACATGCTGTCGGATACACGGGAGCCTCGTCTGACAGAAACGCGTGCGGACCGATGATGTTCCCGATACAGTAGGCGAGGAAGACGAGGGCGGTTGAGGTGACGCGCTTGGTGTAGCCGCCCATGTTGCTTGAGGGCATTTGGAGGGCGAGGACGAGGGAGGAGACAAATGATCCCGTCTAGTATTGTTAGTGTTCTGGTATGGTAGGAGGGTGGGGGGGGGGGGTGGTGTACAATGTAGTAGCCGAGAAGCACGCCGTATTGGTTTTCACTTCGTGGAAACTTCCAGAGGAGGCTTATTCCGAGGACGGTGGGGATGAGATAGATGGCCATAATGATTGTGCGGATATTCTTGAATCGTGTTGCGAGGTACGAGCCTGAGAGGATGAAGAAAACTTGGAAGGCTCCTTGGGGGATACCTAGGGCGGTTGTTAGGAGGGAGCTGTCGACGAGGCCTTTGATGATGAGTTTTCCAAACTTTGCCACTTGTCAACTCTGTTGTTGTTGGTAGGTTGGAGTAACGTACGTTGGCAAAACCTCCATTGATGGTCTCGTTCAGCAAGGTGAAGAGGAAAAGGATCCAGACTTGCGGGTCGACAAGTGCCTCGCGGATTTGGTACCATTTAATCGAGCGGTTTAGGATACCCTAATTTGTCAGAGTTTGCCTTTTCTTCGTTAAGATGAAACATACCGTTTGATTCTGCTTTCCCCTCCCAATAAGCAAGATCTTTTCTTCGACAGTAAACCTCTTCGACGAGAGAATACTATTCGGAAGAAAAACCATCAACACAACACCCCAGATAACCGTCGCGCCACCACAAATCATAAATACGGCTTTCCAAACAGGGAAGCTATCGATTTGGCCGATGCCGTATGTAATCAAACCTCCGACCTAGTTCTATTAGTCTGGGTAGGTCTGACAGGAGTAAAAGACATGCCATTGCACCAACGCCGTTGCAGCAGTAAAAACATCCTGCTCGGAAGGGCTGTTCTTGTCGTAGATACCACATGCCGACGATCATCATGAAACACGGTGTGATGGGGGCTTCGAAGCATCCGAGGAGGAAACGGCAGATCCCTAGTCCGGTGAAGTTGTGGGAGCTGGCTGTGATCATGAGGATGGAGCCCCAGCAGAGACTGCGCAGTCAGTATCTGTAGGATAGGGTAAGAAGGTAAAGGGACCTACACAAATGTAGAAATCACAGTTCCAACTGGTAAACGCTGGGCGATGTAACTAGCCGGATACTCCCAGAAAAGGTAACCTGGATCGTCAGCGTCTCGCCTTTCACCCCTGAGAAATGAACATACCGAAGTAGAAAATACTGGTCAGCCAGCTATACTGGTCACTGGTGATATTCGCATTGTCGAAGAGATCGAACACCGCGCTGTATGAGAGAGCCTGTTTCATTAACCCCATTTTCATCCCCAGAGTGAGAATAAATACCTGTTTATCAACGTACTGCAACACATACGTCCCACACAGCAGCGGTAGGAGGATACAATCGATGCGTCGTCGGAGATTTTTTGATCTCGTCTCGTCGCTTAGCATTTCCTGTAGTTGTGCGTGGGTGATGCCATGTTTGTGAAGGAACAGCTCTGCCTCATCGAGCGTGGAGGTGATCTGGCCCTCTTCGACATCATCATGCTTGGGAGTGACTGTCGATAGAGCATAGCTCTTCTGGTCTTTCGTTTCACTGGCCATCATTTCGGTGGCCATTTTAGCACACTGCTATGAAGAAGATGCGGTGGACATGGTGGACGGATGCTGTATATAGCCCCGACGTTATCGCCATCCATGCCTTAGCAAGAAGATAATACCTTGGCTTGATAGCAGAAACATTTCTGAAAAGGGCTATACTATCACCATCCAAGATATCAAAGCGCATCGGCCGTATTTCTGCACTCCGAGATAAGATGCGGAGAAACCGAGCATCTAATCTATCAAGATAACGCCAGAGTGGAGAAAGAGGAGAAGCACGCCAGCAGCAGGTCCGGTCCTTGGCGACAGTGATAATACAGGCGATGCCCGAGTTCTTGTTTTTCAATTGTGCTGCAACTGTCATGTTCTCGTTCAAGATGTTGCTGCTGGCGGTGTTGCCGGTTATTCTCCTACTAGGTGTGCAGAAGACAGATGGTTATTCTGTGTCGTCGGGGCTTATTGCGCAATTCCAGATTGCGGCTTCGCTATGGATTCCGGAGCCGCTGCGAGACTTTGTTATCTCGAGGCCGAGAGTTACTGTTAAGCAGGGAACGGTGGTTGGTGTGACTTTGCGGGATACGCTTAAGAATCCGGTTGATGCTTTTCGCGGTATTCCGTATGCTCTTCCTCCAGTGGGAGAGAGACGATTTCGTCCTCCAGTCACAGTTGGGAGGTCAGACGATGTTTTGGATGCGAGTCAGCTCGGTGCGAGGTGAGAATCAATCTCGTCGATGGAAATGACAGTGCTAATTGATTAGATGCCCTGGAAAGCAACTACTGAAATTCGGCGGCGATAGTCGCTCCAGCGAGGACTGCCTCACCGTCAACGTATTCCGACCTCATGAAACGAACGGGAAGAAACTCCCTGTCGCCATCTACGTGCACGGTGGTGCCTACAATCGGGGAACTTGTGAGTCTCCTTTGGCTTCATGCGAGTAGCTGCTAACAGCCAAAGCATCGATGCACAATACGGCTTCGATGGTGGGATGGTCCGGGGAGCCTTTTGTGGGAGTTAGCTTCAACTATCGGTAAGTGGGATATTGCGATAAATTCGGCTCCAATTGACCATGACAGTGTCGGTGCCCTTGGTTTCCTCTCGTCGACCGTTACTGCCGACGAAGGCGTGTTGAATCTCGGACTTCATGACCAAATACTGCTGTTCCAATGGGTGCAAGAAAACATCGAGGCATTCGGTGGTGATCCATCGCAAGTGACGCTGTTTGGACTGTCCGCTGGAGCGCATTCGGTATGTCTTTCGTCTAGGCATATTCCATTTCTGACAGTCGTAGATCGCGCATCATATCATGAACCTCGACACACAAGGACTTTTCCACCGCGCAATTATCGAATCTGGATCAGTCACGTCGCGTGCCGTACATACCTACAATGCACGTCTACACGAGCAACAATTCGACGGATTCGTCCAAGAAGCCGGATGCGCGGACCGTCCTTCCTCGGAGATAATGACCTGCCTTCGCAGTCAACCGTCAGAAGCCATAACCAGCGCCTCATTCACCATCTTCGACCGATACAATCCCAGTGTCCGCTGGGCCTTCCAGCCCGTTATCGACGGTGATCTCATCAAACAACGACCCATCGATGCCTGGCACTCTGGGAAATGGAACCGCATGCCTATCCTGACCGGCTTCAACACCAATGAAGGGACATATTACGTCCCAGCGTCGATGGCAACGTCTGCAGAATTCACATTCTTTTTCCAAGCTCTCCTCCCCGCGTACACTGAGAAAGACCTCCAAACAATCAACAGACTATACCCCGATCCAGCACTCGACATTTCCTCCATCTACGCCGAGACAAGGAATATCTCCGTCGGAGCGCAGTATAAACGCATTGAAGCCGCATACGGACACTACGCATACGCATGTCCAGTTAGACAAACAGCAACGCTCGCCTCAACTGGCCAGGAGGAACCGATATTCCTTTACCGCTGGGCACTGAACAAAACAGTCCAGGGCGGCGCCAACCACGGCGACCAAATGGCATACGAGACGTTTAACTCGGAGGTTCGTAAGATATCCGAATCTCAAGAAGAAGTCGCTGGGATGCTGCATGCATACTTCACCTCTTTTATAGTCCGGGGTGATCCGAATGCGATTGGCGGGGGATACGCACATCGGCCGGTATGGGAGGCATACGATGCATCGAAAAAATCAGGAAAGAGAATCATGATCTTTGGCGAGGAAAATGATGAACGCGCTGGAGGCGAGGGCAAAGGCGTTGCGGCGACAATGACCGAGGATGAATGGAGTCGGAGAGAATGCGATTTCTGGTGGACGAAGAGTGGGATTGAGGATGAGTCATAAGCCTGTACATCTAACTATAACACCCGTTGCTTGTAGAATAAACAATCATCTAGACTACCTGCATAAAAATGCCAGTTACAATCAGACACGCTCGATTTCCCGAAGAGAATTCGCAGGTTCTCGCGCTCTTTGCCGCATATGCCGAATCTCTCGGCGTCGACCTCACCTTTCAGAACTTCCAAAAAGAAGTCGCTTTGTTTCCTGGAAAATATGCCTCCTCACAAGGCGGCGCTCTATTACTCGCCGAAGTTACCGGCGCCGATTCAAATAACAACGATGCCAATGCCAATGCTAATGCTAACCGCTTAATCGGCTGCGTCGCCCTCCGCTACAACACACCCATTTGGTGCGAAATGAAACGTCTCTACGTAAGCCCCCAAGCACGAGGAACCGGCACCGGAGAAAGACTAGTCGCAGCGATAATCCAGCAAGCAAAGGAGCTCGGATACGAGGGGATGCGACTCGATACACTGCCGGAGATGGCGGCAGCGCAGAAACTGTATCGACGATTTGGGTTTGAAATCATCGACAAGTATTATGACACGCCGTTGGAGCAGACAGTGTTTATGGGATTGCGGTGGTCGGGTTGCTAGTTTCTGTTTTGGGAAATATTGAAGCTATTCGAGTCGAGCCCTAGTGGAGACTGATAAGGGTTGTTGATAAGATGAGGGGCAACGTCTACCTCCTCTGTCCGTTTACTCCGTTCATAGCGATAATTGCGATAATTGATCAATCGAAATGCTTCCAATCCTCCTCCTCGACGGAGGCCTAGGGACAACCCTCGGTTCCCCTCCTCATAGCATCACATTCACCTCCTCAACACCCCTCTGGTCCTCGCATCTCCTCCTCTCTGCCCCCCCGACTTTAACCGCCGTGCACCGCTCCTTCTTGACCGCAGGAACCGACATCCTCCTCACAGCAACCTACCAAACCAGCTTCGAAGGCTTCACGCGTACGGATCCGAAATTTACGTGCGATGATGCGGCGCGGTATATGCGCTCTGCGATCCCGCTCACGCGCGACGCGTTCGCGGCACTTCCTGACAAGCCGGCTCGTCTTGCGTTATCGCTAGGTCCGTATGGGGCGACTATGTCGCCTGTCGCAGCGGAGTATTCGGGTCTGTATCCAGAGGAGATTGATAGTGAGAATGCGTTGAGGAAATGGCACGGGGAGCGGTTGAGGGTGTTTGTGGAGGACGACGCGGCGTGGGATGGGGTCGAGTATGTGGCGTTCGAAACGGTTAGGAGGGCTGATGAGGTCAAAGCGATACGGGGAACTGTTCAAGACATACTCCTAGGGGCTAAGGGACGAAAGCCGTGGTGGATTTGCGGTGTGTTTCCGACAGAGGAGGTCGACGAGGATGATGTCCGACGATGGGTGCGTGCTGCGCTGGGTGACTCTGGCTCCCTACCTCGTCCGTGGGGTATCGGGGTGAATTGCACCCGTGTTGGGAATCTGGGTTCTATTGTCGATATCATGCTGGATGAACTACGGAAGTTGATCGAGCAGGGCCAGTTTGTGGATGAATGGCACACGATATCTGGACGGCCGTGGTTGGTGCTGTATCCTGACGGAACTCAAGGAGAGGAGTATGACCCAGCTACGAAGGAATGGGTGCAGAAGAGGACGGAAGAGAATGGACGGCCGTGGGACGAGGTTTATTGGGATGCTATGAAGAAGGTTAAGCCAGGGGACTGGGAGGGAGCTATTCTGGGAGGTTGTTGTCGGGCTGGACCAGAGCATATTGCGGCATTGCGGCGGAGGGTAGATCAGACTGCTGGCTCTGATTAAGCGAGCAATGTATAGGCCATTGACAAACAAGGTATCATGGCGCGACGGACTACATTTCAACATGAACACTAGAAGACGATTGATCTTAGGATATTATGAAGCCATGACGTACAAAGTGAAGGCAGCCTGGCAGTGATGAGCCGCCTGTACTCGCCTGCCTAATGCGTAACAGGCTGTCATGAATAGAACCCATAGGAGCCATGGGAAAAGGGGAAAAGAAGAATACCGGAGGGCTTTATATGCACATATTACATTATTGATGCTGTCTTGCTGCAGCTGACTGTTTACCGAGGGTCGTATTGTAGAGAAGAAATGGTATAACAAACCCTGTATATCAACGAAACACCCAAACTTCGCACGAACGAACCAGTAATCAAACACAAGTTCATAAACGAAACCAAGAGACGGCAAACTTCCCAACAGACTTAATAGGTGGACAGTCGACCACAAGCATCCCATTCCTCGAGTCCCTCTTCAAAAGGGTATGTGCAATCCCAAGTCCGCTGACCTTCACGTCAACTGCAGAACTAGTACCCTTTACGAGCACATATGGGACGAGCATCCTCAATCCTTTGAAAGGCACCTCCTGAAACGAATTCTCATGGGCACCAAGAGCGTTCTCGATCTCGAGTCGCAGCGTGGCCTCGTTTTCCGCTTTGAGAATAAGCCCCTTCACCATCTACTTTGCTGAGAGAAGGCTCGTTGATTGGATTGAAGACATGGAAGCTTCCCATATCGGTGAGTTCGATGGCGTCATCGTCACTCACATTACCTCGGAAGGCCTTCAACTTGTACTTTGAAAGGATGCTGGCGAGATGCATGATCTTCGAGATGAATGGTTGTAACAGATGGTTGTAAGTAGATGGTCTTATCAAGAAGAAGAGGAGTGTGTTTAATCGAAGGTGTGCCTCTTTTTCTAGCAGGCTGCTCTCTGTCGAGCTGTAGCCTGCTGTATACTCATCATCGAAATCCATGACGGTATGGCAGGGTTTCAATGGTAGCCTAAGACAACACCGCCTGTGCATATGACGAAGAGGGATGGATTCGATAGTTCGAAGAGGAGAATAGGATGAAAGCAAGTAAAGAAGAGCAGGAGAAGAGAAGAAAGCGATCTAAGATTACAGTAAACCCGGAATTTACTAGTGAATAACAAGTCATTCAAAATAATTTCGTTATTTTCATAAAAAAAATGAGACACCTAACGACCATAAAAGTAACGAAGCAACTAATACTAGACAAAGGGAATCATGGTGAGGAGATTTTTCTTGTGATGCCTGACCTGCGGTGAAGGGCCCATGAGTAGTCGACTCGTTCATTCTTACAAATCTCCTGAATTCCTGGAAGGCCACAAATCCGCATGAAGCATAAGCATCTGATTTTAAAGATGAGGACCATAGTGACAGTCTTCTTAATGGCTTCCAAACGAAGTCCAGCAGAGCGAAATTTTGGGTCTGAAGAGAGCCAGTCGACAAACTCCTCAACTTCTTTACCTGAAAGTGTCTCTGCAAGACGAACTGAAAAGGTAGTCATGTACTCTGGTTGTGATTTCCAGCGTACCGTGTTGATAGCTGACTACAAGAGGGGAAGAACAACAGAACCAATACCAGAAATGCCTGTGTAGCTGGGGTTCTTTTGGTATGATGTCCCTTTAAGTTCCTCGATCAACTCAGCCATCTCCACGGACGGGTCACCAAGTTTGGTGCGTCTTCGGACCTCTTCAAGTATCTTGGAAGTCAATGAACTGGACGAGTCTCTATCCCATCCTGCCGAGAGAAAGTCAACACGACGAGGCCCCCGACGCCGCACTGCAACCGGTGGAAAGCTAATGCCACAGTCAAAGATAACAACAAAACCAAGACGGCAATCCTCAGTCATGTAATGATCTGGAACAAAGCTGTCCAGAGATTTATTCCATTCAACTCCCATCCCGGAGGAGCTTTATCAAATTGAGCTTCTCGTCACTAAGATACCCGTGACCGGAGTAATGCAAAAGAACCACAGTGCTTCCTTCTGAGGCCAGAGGTCGTCTTAGAAACTTTTCCACCCTTGCTCGCAGACTCTTGGAAGGGAACGAATCGGCACCAGGGATGATATAGGATTCTTGTTTGCAAACGCCCAGCAGTCGTGCCAGCGCGTGGAAGCTACTCTCATCTTGGTCAGTGTTTGTATTATGCTCCTCAAAGTGGACATGTAGCGCGAAGGAATTCTGATATGTATTTGCCCGTGGCTCAACTGCAGTATCTATGGCATCCTTGGAGTATCCTTGGGAAACTTTCATGTTGGCTGCGTGAATGACGGAATGGTTTTTAGGATATTCAGTTAGCCTGTGGCACGTTAACATAGGGCTCGGACATACTGCAAGTGACAAGATATAATAGTCGATTTCAGACACTTTGAACAAAAGATCAACAAGCGTGTTCGAAAAATCGAAGAGAAGAGAAAAAGACGAGACATCTGGTCGATTTAGGGAATGTGTACAGGCACCAACGGTCGAAGGCTGCCTAGAATCGGATGAAGAATTCGGAAGAGCATTATACTGAATTAGGCTGCTGGATGATTTTTTCTTTTTTTTAATAAAAGCGCATGGCGCCGATTTGACAACAGGCAATAACTAGGCAAAGCATCGGTTTCAGGCATCCAACGGCCAATTGAGATGGGCAGTGAAGATCGGCTATTTCGCATATACACAATGCGTCCTATTCCATTCTAAAGTTGAAATTAAATTTACATACCACCTGCTTCTAATACCCTTTATGGTAACTACCCCGACGACCCGGATGCTGCTGCCGATCCGCCTCAAGCGTCTGAGCGAACTTGCTCCGTGCCCTAATTGCCGGCCCCTTCCAGTAAAAGACGTAAATCGGAATCATAACCAACACCCCAATACACCCAAGCAAAGTACTCGCCCATTGGAGATGAAGCCTACCCCCGATATTCTCATACATAGGCGTTGAGTACATAGTAGCGATTCCGGCCAGGAAGTCCCGCGCGAAGCCATTTCCGCCAGTTGCAGAGGCTGAATACGGACCGTAGGCGGCGACCATGTAGTCGATTGTGGCCATGTAGATGGCGTAATTGGCCATGGCGATTAGGCAGGCGAAGATGCATGGGGCGATCCAGGGGGTATATTCGGGGCCCATGGTTGTCCAGGCGAATCCTAAGAGGCCGATGGGCTCAAGCGGACAGATGAAGAGTAGTAATAAAAGGCGACGTTCGGCAAGTCGAGAGCCGGATCCTTCTGATTGTCGAATATGCTGCTGGCGCCAGATATCTGGGAGGAACATGAAGTAGGCAATGAGATAGCCAATTAGAATGGAGCCAAAGGACATTCCTACGGCCAGGGTGCTGAAGCCCCATTGCGTGAACACGAGAGTGAACGATTCGGTAAAGACGAATATCAAAGCATCCGAAAAGCCAGATAAGAGGGATAGGAAGAGAACGATTGGCTCGCGCAGGAACATTTCAAATGGTCGGCGCCAAATTCGTAGTACGTCCTTTGCTTCCAACCGTGGTTCTTTGAGTTCGTTCGGACCCCATACATTCTCTCCATTCTTGCGGCGACGTCGAGCTTCTCGGTCGATCAGAATTGTTGCTCGTGTTTCAGGGATGAAGAAGTGCAGGGCTTGCGTGACCCCGCCGAATATCAGTTGCACCCAGAACACCCAGTGCCAGGAAAGATATTCGCCGATGAATCCTCCGAAAAAGGGACCAATTGTTGAGCCCCCGACAGATGATAAAACCACATACGCAACGGCATAGCCTTGATCATTCGCCTCCCACATGTCAGCCGTCATTCCAAGCGTAACCGACCCTCCTGCTGAGCTGATCCCGCCCAGGAACCGACACACCACAATAGTCCCAAAGTTTAGAGCCACCGCGCAAGGAATCTGCCAGATATTCACGAGGAAAAGACTAAGCTGCATGATCGGCCACCGACCGAATTCCTCACTCCACGGCGCCCAAAGTTCACAGCCGAATGCATACGCTATAAGAAAGATCATCTGCCCTACCCGCGCCGCCTGGTCACTTATCCCAAATTCTTCTGTTAACTCCGGGACAGCATTCGCGTATACACCGGTGTTGAAATTCATCGACATCTGCACGGCAAAGATGACAGACAGAATACCCCACTTCTTGTACCAAGGGAAACAGAACCCAAGCTTATCGTAACAGTCATCTTCGAGGAGTTCACGCTTTCCACCTTGATGGATTTCTTTCGTTTCTTTATCGGCGTGCTCGGGGTCTTCTGCATGGTATGCCGATGGTTGGTTGGTCTCGCTGGTCGGGAGGGACTTTCGCGGTGCGAACTGTTCCTTTTCTTTATCGGTTGTGTCTTTCTCGAGCGGACTCGGATCGACGGGATCGATAGACATTGTCGCTGTCGGATTGGTTTCTAGATCTAGATCTATACCGCAATCTCCGATTGACAACTATAATGCGTGTACATAGTCAAGCAAAGTAGAGAGACAAAATACAGAGTGGAAAGAAGAGAATGTCAGCAGGTTACATCGCCACTCGGATTTCCCCTCACAACATGAACAAATCCGAATTCGTATACTCATGCTTTGTTTGTTGGATGACCTCACTATGTACTTAACCTTATAGCGGAGTTTTGGTAGCACGGAAAAAAGTAACTCAATTCGTCTTATGCAGCTTGTTACTAAACAATAGATCGAGTCAAAGCAAGGCAGAGGACATTGCAACACCAGTTTAAAGTATCACTACTGACCAATATAGATTGGAATCATGCTGCATTCAAGATTTCTATGGCCCAATCTGTCCATCCACTAAACGGAAAATCACTCAAGTCTAACCTGACAGAAACCTCGTAGTTATTGCTGCTCAGGCTAGTTCGACGCTGACTCCAAGCGCTCTCTCGCTGCCAGTGGTAGAACGCTGCTGCCATAGTCCTCCCGAAGACGATATAAGTTGATTTGCTTCTTCTTCTCGCCTGTTTGCTTAATAAGTGCAAACCTAGTCGACTGATGCCTCATCGCAGCCAAATAGACTTCTCCGATGATAAGCTTCAGGGTTTCCGCAACACCTCGAAGCTTTCTCCTATTCTTGACTTGCCATTCCTTGACCTCTTTCTTCATGCTTCGAGGAACAGGATCAACTTGCGATTTCCCCGATGGTCGCCTGCGTGTCAAGTTCGGGGTAGTATGCGGTGACGATATCCACCAAACGAGAGATCAACAACAAGATTCGGACTTTCTCACGGTTATGGTTCTCTGATACGCATCATATGTGTTTTGCGTTGCACAGAGCTGGACTGTTTACCAATGTTGATTCCGTGCCTCCAGACATGTCGCCAGGGCTCAGGAAATGCGAACGTGAAAATGAGAAGGCCATCCGAGCTACCGCTAAATTTCTGAAGCTTGTTGTCAGAGAAGTTACATCTGCTTCGAAGCATGGCTCGACGAAATTTGTGCTTATTCGGCGAACACGGGAGAAGGAGTCAAACCACACCGTCTCCAAGACGACTATAGAAGCGTGCTACCTGTGGCAGCGAGGGAGCGCTTGGAGTCGGCATTGCAGACTGGCAAATAGCAACGGCAGGGGGACTACGAAGATTTTAGTCGTGTTGGGCTTAAGGCGTTTGCGCTATTGAGGCATATGTTCTCTATTATTCTGTTTAGTGGATAAGCATAGCAATCCTGAACGCAGCACATCTAAAGAATACTAAGATGTCCTCTCTTGTCCGGATCTCCTTTTCTTTCTTCCTCTTCGCGGCGAGTCTCTGAAAAGACGCTGCTTGCTGTTAGCCCATAGAATGTTCGGGATGAGCGTCTGTAACGTACTTGGATATCTTGGTAAATAGGGTTCGCGGGTCAGGTCATCATGCTACAATATCTGCCTCGTAGGCGAATATAATACTAGGAAGAGAATCCCTCACTTGCTGTAAGATTAAGAAACGATGCTGGCGAAGAAATCAAACAGACAAAGCAAGCACAAGACGTCACATGATCTTATTGGCTTCCTTTCACGATCAAGCACTGAAAGCAGATTTTTCACGTCTCTCGAGCACCAACAAGCTGCCTGGCTGCAAATCGAGACTTGTCGAGTCCTTATGCAGCTGCTCAAGAAACTTACCCCAAAGCAGTCGGCAACTATCAGTCAGATTGATGGGTTTGCCCTTCGTGCAGTTGCGTATCTTCACCTGGAATCTGCATTTGGCACTGAAGTAGCAGCTAAAAGCGCGCTTATGCAACATGCGGCCATGCTGACCATGGCGAAGACCTTGGAAGAGCAGAATGGGAATAAAGTCAAGTGCTACGCACAGGATCCAGCAAACAATGGCGTTGGAGACAATTTTCTGGAATCAATTGGCATCACCCCATTGCGCGATCCAAAAGGCTTCCTTGAGGTCGATGCTGAGACGTTCATCTCGGCTAGTCCCGACCAACCAATTCGGCAGGTTATCGCCGATCTCGAGAAGCCCGCGGTTATTCTCTGGAAGTCCGTTGAGAAGGAGCCACAGAATGAGTGAGTTTTCGCCATTTGTTGCATTGTTCGTGCAGCTGATACTTATACTGATGGAGTAGATCCTACGGCACGGATCCAGTCTCTTCGAGAGTTCTCAACATGGTGAAGGAGTACGAGCAATTGCTGCTCGACGATGTGGATAATATGTTTGGTAAGCTGGTTTGGTATGTGAGGAAGGACATGAACACTTGAGCTATGTCAGCAATCATCGATCGAGTGTGGGAGAGAACTTCTCTTCCAGCGTAGAGCATAGTAGCTGCGTGTTATCATCTCTTGTAGCTAGTCATTCCATTCTGAAGACACGTTGAAGACGGAATTGTGTGTATTTGGTATAGAGTATCTGCTTTCAATCAACCAGTCAACAGTAGACGACTTCTTAACTTGTATGACTTCAAAACTGAAAACGTCATCCGGGCTGTATGGTGCGCTTTCTGTCGACAACGGCCAAGAGACCTTCATGGCCTATCGATGCATCGTTTACCATGTTTGCCATCGTACTGTAGGCTATTTTAGAGGTGCTTGTATATAGGAGGTCGCAGCAAAACCGATATAAGTTTCGTCTAATAGGCCATAATCAACTTATTATTATCGTTACAGCCTATTGGCTACACAGGGCTCATACCCTGATATCCCACCAAAATTGCTGGAAACACTTTCATTCATCCCAGCATCCTAAGCTCCAATAGGACCGGCGAACAGGCATTCACTCCCTGGTGAAAAGCCCCCAAGCACCGCCTCAGCCACCAGCACGAATGAAATCATCCATCCTGGAGGATCACATCCCAGCGGCTATCCTTAGAGAAAGCGGCTAATCTTTTATCATTTAAGAACTCATAGCTCGCAGATACAGGCGCTTACCAGGTTTCTCCCTTCCTTTTTGCTTTTCTCATCGCCTTCGTTCCTGGCCCTCTTCATCTCCTTCTGCAAGTCCGTTATGCTTTAGCTTCTGGAACAAATCGCATCTACTACAGAATGTCGTCCCCAGACGAGACGAGCCCCGATAATGACCTGCAAAAGACCCTCAAACTCTACAGTGAGGGGAAACCGCTCTTCACCCGTGCCGTGCTCGAAGACCTCGACCACCATCTCGAAAAGGGCGAAAAGAAGGTTATGATCAGAGACTACCTTAACAAAGAGCACATCTACGATCTCGAGATTCCAGATTGGTGTGCGGACAGCGCGTACGTACGCCCAATGATATCAAATGAAATGGAACAGATACTAAAAGAAACAAAGGGATACGGTCCGTATAAAGTACAACGGCATCGAGACCCTGACGACTTTGCATCCAGATGAAGATAGAGTCTCATGGGGAACGCGCACCATGATGATTACCTACGGGTCCCAGTACAAATACAATGATATCACCGCCGAGAAAGTTAGAGCCGCATTCGAGCGCCAGTGGGGAGCCTGGAAGCAATCCAAGACCTGCGAGCACTTTACACAGCAGTTTGAAGGATTTACTCTGGGCCAGGTGGCTGCTATCACAAAGATCGTTGGGTTTGCTCTTGGCCCAGTTGCATATCTTGACGTGAGATCTGCGGATGGCATTGGACCGTCGGCTACGAACGCGCTCACGCAGCATATGGCACTTCTGACTATCGCGGAAATCCTCAAACAGCGAAACGGTGGACGGAAAGTCAAGTGCTACACTCAAGACCCGGTCAATAAGGGCGTCGGCAACGAGTTCCTCAAGACCATTGGAATTACCTCGCTCGACGACCCGAAGGGATTCCTAGAAGTTGACGACAAAACGCTGGTCGTTTCCATCCATCCAAACGTGCCCGTTCGCCAGGTCATTGCCGATCTCCAGTATCCTGCGGCAATGCTATGGAACACCGTCGAGGAGCCAGTGAAAAGAGAATGGGAGCAGAAAACTATGGATGATGGGGATGTCACTTGGATTTTGTAAGTATTAACCGATTCAGCCTGTTTAAGAGCATATAGCTGACTTAGGGTAGCCCGTACAGTACTGATCCTGTTTCTTCGAGAGTGGTTCGAATGGCTGAACAGTACGATCAGTTGCCGTTTGACGATGCGGATGACTGGTTTGGAAAGTTGACGTGGTATATGAGGAAGCACAAGAAGGACGCTTGATTTTTATGTCTTACATCTATTGATACATGACGACGAGAGCAACAATGAACTGCCTTGGGAGCATGCCGCCAAACTTAGGTATGGGATGGACAGTAACCTCTTACAGAAGACGATGCTGCTGAAAGAAGAAAGACAGAAAGCAACTTCTTAGTAGGAAACTTGGAGGAAATCAATCATTGAATAAAGGAAAAAGAACACATTCTGGTCAGAAGGCACTGAACTGGTGAAATTGACAGCGAGAGTACTCTCAATAACGTAGAAAATGGGCACCGTCGGAGATGCATAAGCGTGACCATCGTGGCGAGTGCCTGTTGACCAGCGTGGTTGTTGTCGCTTGAAGCGAGGAGCTTAAGTTGTCAGACAGTGCAACACTTACACCAAGCCTTTTGAACCTGTAGAAATTCTCACAAAGCAGACTGGATTCCTGTGCCTAAGTAATCTGCAATTCTCCTTCCTGGGAATCTTACATTCTGATGAAAGTCAAGACGGATCAATAGTCAGCCTGATTAGTGAAGCCGACATAGGAGACACTGTAGGCTAAGCACCCATTCATATTACAGTCAATGGCTATCAATGTATTACCCCCTTTCAGTTAACTGAAATCCTTATTCGTAATAGCCTCGTGCAGTCTGGATTATCAACTTCCTGATCCCCAATTCTTGAGTTACTGACTTCTCGTGGTCATTTTGTTCTCTTATACGTTATCCCAGGCAGTTTGCAAGACACTTCCAAGGCGCTCTTGCTCTTGACCTTCTGGCATTTGGGGGCCATTCTAGGCGGATTCAGAGGATCCTTCATGGTGTCACAGGGCATACACGCTTGACAGTGGCATGGCATGTTTGATCAATTTGGGTAGTCTACCAGTAGATTCTCATTGTTATTATCATCATCCTTTCTTCCTCCTTCCTCTCTCCTCTCTCATAAAGAAGAGCACCAAAATCACCTCTAATGTCAGATATCATGGACACATCTGCATTCAAGTTTCTGTGTGGAAATGAAAAACAACTCCTGGTCAACAAAAAACAAATGCTACAAGCTTTCCGGGCCGGCGACCTCCCACAGCTTCAACAAATATACCAAGCCCACAACATCCAGCCAGGAGCCAAGCTAGACTGGATGGAAAACGATGATAGGCTGACCACTGTATTTAAGTTGTTCATAACGGCCATCATTCATGAAAATGCCCCGATACTGCGTTATCTCCTCTTCATGCATCCGGAAGAAGACCTTACCTACGAATTGGTTGTTCAGGGAATTGTCGACCATCCCAACCTGGAGATCATGGAGCTTGTTTGTGCGCACCAACCAGGCATTGTCAATTTGGGATATGGCCATACCCGGACGTTCTTGACCGAAGCCTGTCAGGGGGTGGAACGTATAAGTCTCCTCCCAGCAACAAGACCCTCCCGCTGATCCACTATCTGCTGGACAACGGGGCTGATCCTCGAGAGGGTCCCTGGAGAGGGTGCTGTGCGCTCCATGCAGCACTAGAATTTTCACGGCCGTTGGAGATCATAGACAAGATAGTCAAGAAAGGGGAAACAGTGGATAGCCTTATCTTTTCCGAGGCGATCATGAATCGACAGATTGATGCCCTGGAGTTGTTTTTTGAGGAAGCGACATTACATTGCTCGACTGACGAGATTCTATGTCGAGCAAGGAAGTCAAAAGACAAGGAGGTTAGATCTGTAGTGAGAGCCGGAGTTGTGAAACTGAAGAAGGGGCAACCCAAATGGTGGCAGATTTGAAAATAGACACGTCTTAGCTTTGTGATTTAAGGCTATACATGCAACGAATGATGATAAACTTCTGTATGCCGACTTGGGCCCTTTCCTAGTTATGATATAAATTGGGCATTTAGGTACAAAGCGGTGTTATGCAGGTTCTTCGTGCTGAGCCTGGCATGCGAATTGTTGGGATTACAGGGCAGTATAATTTATTCCCTTTACACCTGTCGAGGATAAAGATGATGCTAATATGGATAGGATCGAGATATCTCATCCTTGGGAATCATCACCGTCGATCGCCTATTTTCCGCTAGGACAAGTCAAAGTCTTCCTGGCTGCAGTGATTATACTCGATGGATTGGTCAATTCCCTCCATTGGGATCCTCCGTGGGATGGCGGAATGGAGAGAAAATGGAATTAATCAGACCTAATCACACGGTTTTGTCTCCTCCGGGCCTGTTTTTGGACTTTGCAGGACGGCAGTTGGCTTCGATCCAGGCTCATGATGCATTGGTCCATAGCAGACTCAAGGCTCCAGAATTTAGTGGTTTCATATTTACATTCTCGGATCGATCGATTGAAGTGGTTGGTCAGGAAGGAAGTGGGCTGGCAGATTTAGAAAGTATAAATGTACAGTTCAACGTCGAGGAAGGAGAAACAATCACCGGAATTCATTTACATTTCGGTCATGATAATCGGGGCATCCTGGCCATCTGCATGGACTACTGGTAAGTATATTCAAAACCTGTCGATGATGTTTATTAACTTGATGATAGTTTCGAACCAGCCTGAAACGATTCCTGATACTAGGCCATCTCAACTCGAGCACTCCCTACTCCGATCGACTCAGCCAGTGGGACGTTATGGATGGAAAAGAGATCTGTGGATTGCCATTTGGATTGACAAATGCCGTGACTAGTATGGGGTGATAGGATCGGGGGACTATGGCTATGCAGCCAGCATCCTTTGACTATGGCCACCGCATACATGCATTATGCACTTTGTACTCCTTTTGTCTCTTTGAACTTCTTTCGCAACGACCTTGTCACCTTCCCTTTTGCGCTTAGTTGACGGCCGCCAGATTGTTGATAAAAAGGCCGTACGATAGAAGATATCTAGAATCAGAGTTCTTCCTCTATTCACTCCGAATAGTGCCTATGATATCCTTCCGAGCATAGTAGTTGACAGCTTCGCTCTCTTGTCTTTGAGGGTAATTAATCATTTCAAGGGTTCAACCACGCCCAGCCAGGGCCCCTTATCAAAATATTAAGAATCACTTTCGCCGTCTTACCGGCCCCCATCGACTTGTCTCTCTTGCAATTTCCTCACTACCCATTAGCATGGACTTCCTCCGACGGGGTTGGCTGCTTCTGGCCTTATCGCAAGCCTTCACTTGGGCGTCCACCACTTCGGGGTTCGTGGAGCTGGACTTGATCTTTCCGCGCAACGACACCTGCCGTGACCATCAAAGTGTTCAATATTGTACTGATACAGCAGGTGCTTCGGCAAAATATACAGTCAGCGGATAACTTGCATAGCAGCATTAAGGTCTCCGCGATTCAAGATATTTCGCAGTCAAAATAGGTATTTCATTCGATAAAATTATCAGTGATATGATTTATTAAGAGAATAAATTCTTTTTCGAACTTATCCTGAGGTAAGATGGATGGATGGATGAGCGTGGATAAATGGATGCTTGAGGTGCCAACAGTTCTGTAATTAGTTAGTTAGTTAGAAAGGCCTGGATTAGTCAGCACATGAGACACAATTCTTTTTACAAATCTCTGCTTTGGTGTAGACGTTCTTTGTAGATTGGTTCAACAAAGAGGAGACTAATTCTACTGACTTCCATCAGGCTATATTTTTCTGCTTTGCTTAGAGAGTAGCGATTATATCAATGATATATCATCTTGCTGTCAACAACACTAATTCACCAAGTGCTACCACGTGTTAAATTTCATCAAACAACCTACAAATACCTGCACGTTCCTTGAATAGCGACCCATGCAAGGTCCAGGAATCAACGATGGCGCTCCATACGCTACCATGGCTGAGAAGCTACATCCCAAACTCCTTAAAGCCCTCGACGTGATGGGGTTCGAGTTCATGACGCCTGTCCAGCACCATGTCTTGACCGAACTCCCCGACTGGCGCAGTGACTGCCTCGTCCAGGCCAAAACTGGGACTGGCAAGACCCTTGCCTTTCTGCTACCTTCATTGCACTGCCTACTCCAAGGCCATTCGGCACCAAGAGGCCAGGTCGCCATCTTGATCATTACTCCCACGCGAGAGCTCGCCCAGCAGATTGCGAAGTCGTGTGATCAGCTCACATCGCAACTTGCAATGCGTCTTGAATGCCATATTGCAGTTGGTGGGACGGCTCGCGCGTCTGCCCATTCGCGCTTCATGAAGGGGGCGCCGTCGATTCTTGTAGCAACCCCCGGACGACTAAAGGACTACCTATCTGAAGAAGCCACGGCTGAGAAGCTGTCTAACATCCAAACTCTGGTTTTGGACGAAGCCGACACGATGCTGGAGACTGGCTTTCTAGCTGACGTGAAGCGAATCCTCCAGCTCATTCCTCCAAAGAGCGCTGGCTGGCAAGGAATGTGCTTCTCAGCCACTGTTCCACCCAAAGTCAAGGATGTGGTCAGTGTTGTGCTGAAGCCAGGTTATACTATAATTTCGACAATTGAGAAGAATGAAGCGCCGACGCATGAGAGGGTTCCCCAGTACCACGTGCAGATGCCGTCCGTGGCAGACACCTTCACCACACTCGCCTCTCTTCTCAAGCTCGAAATCAAAGACAACTCTAAAATCATTGTCTTCGGTATTACTGCAAACATGGTTGCCCTTTTCGCCCGAGTGTTTTCCCAGGGCTTAACTTCTTTGACAGTGCTTGAGATGCATTCCAGGCTCAGCCAGAGCGCTCGCACAAAAACCACCACTCAATTCAAGGAGGCAGCGTCCGGAATCATGTTCGCTTCAGATGTCATCGGTCGTGGCATGGATTTCCCTAACGTCGACTTGATCATCCAGGTCGGTCTGCCATCGAACGGCGAACAGTACGTTCATCGTGTCGGCCGTACAGCCCGCGCGGGCAACGACGGCCGCGCTATCATCCTCCTCACACAAGCCGAATCTTTCTTCTTGAGGAACAATCGCCACCTGCCTATCAAACCTCACCCTCAAACCGACGCTATCAACGCGGATGCTTCGTCATGCGCCGACGCCGTCACCCAGGCCCTGTATGGCGTTGATGAGGAGGTAAAACAACGTGCCTACTCATCTTTCCTAGGCTTCTTTGCCGGATCGGGCCTGATGAAGCAGCTTCGCCTCGACAAGCCCGGTCTTGTTCAACTCGCAAATGAGATGGCCGTTAAAGGCATGGCGTGCCCTGGGCCTCCACCAATGGACAAGAAGGTCGTTGGCAAGATGGGTCTGAAGGGCGTTCCTGGATTCAATTATGGGAGCGGACAGGACTGGAGTGGAAGCATACTTAATAGACCGCGCGGTCCTCCTAGGGGCAAGACTCGTGATATGCTAAGTCCTGGAGCCGGTCAAGGGGACCGTGGTGGGGTTGAGAAGAAGCGTGGAGGACATCGCGGTGGAGGACGCGGAAGGCGTGGAGGGCGTGGAGGGCGTGGGGGAAATCGGAGAGGCGCATAAGTCAAGCGCATTGTCCGAACTCTTCTCTTCTTTTTCGATGTTTTAACGCAAATCTTTCAGGTTAAGCTATATATATGTTGGGGTATCCCTTGCTGGTAGACATTCCTTGCTGGTCTTGGTCACATCTTTGGTTTCCAAGGATCGTATGAAGAAGATCTGGCTGTTTGTTGACGCTCCTTTGTTCCATGCCGGCCTTAGTCTAACCATCGTTCTGAGGGTTCATACAGGAACCCCATAACATATGGCTTCTCATAGTCATAGGAATATTAGTGGCATCAATGCTTGTAGGCTGCAGCATATCCTTCTTTTCTCTCTCCTTGTGTCAATTATTCTTGTCACTAGTGTCACCGACTCGACCAATAGATAATAACGAATGATATTCCTATCTAAACTAGGTAGCCATCGACGAGAATATCCAATCTGGTGAGGAGGAGGAGGAAGAAGAAGAAGAAGAAGAAGAAGAAGAAGAAGAAGAAGAAGAAAAGAAGCCATCCGCCAGGCAAAGGAAAACTATCTATCCATCGTGCGATCGCGTAGATGAGGTTATGAGCACAGTCGTTAGGTGTATTTCTAGTTCGTTTTTGCCGGGTGATTGTGACAGACCACTCTGGTTTTTGGTTATATGATTATGCCAGGAATCCGAGAAAGCTACAGCCATGAGAAAGTGATAATGCTCATTTAGCCATGACTGGTTGTGCCTTCACCCGTTTCTATTTGGAATACGGAGTAAACACTGGCATCTCTTCTGGGGATGGATTCCTAGTTCCTGAGACACCGTAATGATGTAATGCCATGGGACCGCGCTGTCCGACTTCCTGTAATCCTTCCGAACTGCCATCATCTGTAAAACATCTTAGAAAAATGATCCCATCTTCCCAAATATCTAGCACCGGTCGGAGTTCTTCTCAACCGTCATGAAGAAGGCGATCGGACTCTCCCCTGGGATGCAACACTTGCCTATCCGAATTCGGAAAGCATTTGGCTGTGTTCACACCCTTCAAGGCGCGGCTCCTCAAGATGGATTCCATGACTTTATACCAGTCAAGTCAAGATTATTATTATAGTCACCGTGGCAAGCTCGCGGATTGATTAACGGACCCACAGAAATGAGCAGATGGCTTCTATTTCCTGGTAGAAAGAGATAGTCGGCGATTAAGCTGATTGCAAAAGAATAAATACCTTTGTCATCTCTCTCAAAGGTGACCACTAGGCAACTTTAAAATGTCTTCATATAATCATTCAATGTCATTCATCATCTCTGATTTTGAAGCCCGACCAATCAGGGGCAAAATCCGACCTGGCAACAGTAGTAGAGCTTGGATGCTTCTGAGCCACTGACATGGTGGAGAACATGGATGCAATCATTTGGATGGAATCAACAGTTCCCCGAAAGAAGCAAAGCGAGGAGATAATCCACAACGCCAGCCCAGCTTCCCAGCCTCGAGACATTGCGGATTCTGCCTGGACCCTCTTTCCTCTGAGCATCATAATCATCTTCACTTCTGAGAGCGTACAAATCCCGGCTGTACGGTCGTAGGTTTTGGAGCGTCATTCAAGCACTTTTCTCGCAATATCTTCCGCCGAAGGCCTCACAAACGAGGATCGGAGGTAACGGAGGATGCGACCGCATTACCAAACGCGTCAGGCGAGAAACATGACCAGTTGGAAGAGAGAGAAAGGAAAGGGACAGGCCTGCCGGCGACGAGCTATCTAGTGTGTGCGAGGGGTTTAAGCGATGCCCAGTGGATGTCCTACGCCAAACAGGCCAAAGTAATCGAACTGTCGAACATGCTATACAGCTAGTGAGCGTCCATGCTCCGTGACATCCACATGAGTCCTCAATTGGCCCAGATAGGAGTAGGTGCTTTTACTCATTCATTCCTTGTACTTCCCATTCTTTTTTCCAGACCCACCCCCCTATTTTGACTTACCATTCATTCTCATTTCATGATTCTGAACGGGGAAATTATTAAATGTCTTCTGGCTACTGTGAAAACTAACCTACACTTCACAACAGAAAAGGACTTAGGTGACTACATACAGATGATCCCCTTGATCATCATCCTCAGTTTTCTGCGGGGACATATGTAATAAGAAGCCATCTGCGCAAGTGCAACAGTGAAGTTCAGGAAGCCAAGTTATTGGGGCGTGGATGTAGGCTCCTGCATCTGAGTGCGTGCAACACCCTAGGCTAAGGGCAAGGGCAATAGGGAGACTGGGCGTGTTGAGGGGAGGATACAGTAGAATAAAGCGGCTTAATTGATGGAAGCTGGTTGAGTTATGACCAGATAAAACCCAGGCGTCACACTTCAACAATGGCCTTGAAGCAAGAAGATGAAACTGCTGCAAGTTGAACATCCAAAGTCTGTGGATTGAATGATACTGTATTGCCGTAGAGATTAGGGTGGGGCATTTTGAGAAAGAACTGCTAACATTAAATGGTATATTCTTCTTCTTCGGAAGGTATTGTGACTACCACCTGCGCTGGGCTTGGAAGGGTTCGGTGGAAATTTGGAATTTTTCACACCCTTTGACCAAATCGAAACGGTGATTTGAGATGATGCTGCGGAATTGAAACAGGGAAAGCCGCAGGTGAGGTGCGGGCTGAGTAAAATCAGACACAAGCGCAGCGCAGCGGGTACAGTGAAGTAGGAAGATGGTAAAGTGAGGGCATTGAAGTGAAGCTAACTTGATATTCTACTCAGTGATTTAACTCAGATGCTCTTTTCTCTTTCTCTCTCTAGTTTGAAGATTCTCGTTTATCGCTGCCTATTAGGCCAGTTGAACTTCCTTCGTTATTTTTTAGTTGAGCCCGTAACAAAAGGTACTTTAAGGCCCTTTATATAATATGATATAGGAAGAGTTAGTTATATTTACCAGGATGGGACGGCGCGCCGTTACTATGCAAGAACTTAGTACAGTGCCAGGACCACCACTGAACCCACCGGCTCATCTTCGACTTCCAATACCCCCAGCAGCAGCCTTCACGGGTTGCTGAGGCATGCCGAGCTAGTCTGAGGCCGGGTTGAGGGGGGCCACCATTCTCGATCTCAATCGTCCACGGAAGCCCTCTGAAGGCAAACAAGTCTTATCTGAGGGGGGGGGGGTCAAAGGATTTGAGTAAGAACAACAAGCCAAAGGATGAGGGAACTGTCAAAGATGAAGATGCCGATATCAATCTCGCCAAAAATTTGCTGGAGAGTCTCCAAGGGCAGGCAGGCACAGCAGGGCCTGCATCAAATATGCTGTCGCAGCTGTCCATGATGAATCTTCCCACACCTAAAGGCGATTGATGATGAGATGGAGGATTCCACGGCTAGGCATTGAACTTTATGGAGGATATACCTCGTCGGTAGAAGGACTACTACCAGGACTTGGTTCCCTGATTGTCGCTATTTGCATGGCCATGCCAAAGAATTAACCGGCCCACGCAAGTCACTACGGCCAAGGTGCAATAACTCAGCTCCCTAAAATATAATGATGCACTTGGGGGATTCAATAGCCTAATTCTCGTGTTATCTCTGCAATGAACTTTCCTTCGTTCTAGTGGGAAAACTGGAGAACTAACTTCCGCCCCTTGGGTAAGGAAATAAACTCATGATCCTGTTCAATCCCCTCATCGTCGATAATGGATGTCGTGAAATTCGTGTAAGCTACTGCCATGACTAGCTTGATTTCTTGTAATGCGAAATTACTCCCAAGACACACCCTCCCTCCGCTCCCGAACGGAAACCAGAGTCTCCGCATATCGTGGATTTTACTCTCTTCCGGCCGCAGCCATCGTTTCGGTAGCCATTCCTCGGCATTTGGGTAGACATCCTCGATGCGGTGCAGACTGTATGCGGAGGAACCCACTCGGACACCACCGGGAATGCCGCCATAGCCATTGAGTGAGATACCCTCGTCAGTGCTCGGGGTGACTCGGAGAAGCGACTGGGAAGCGGGAGGATGAAGTCGCAAAGTCTCTCGGACGATCGCGTCCAGCAGTGGCAGGGAGTCGATGGCCGATGGGGACGGGAAGGTCGGCAGAGAGTCCTCGGCATTCCGGGTATAGAATGGATATTCTAACGTCGGTGTCAGGGTCAGCAGCTCTTGGCGCAGCTCATGTTGCAGCTGTGGATGCCGCGACAACTCCCACATCATATAGGTGAAGGTAATCCCCGATGTTTCATGACCTGCCACCAGGTGGTCGAGCAGCTCCGACGCAACGGCAAACTCTAAAGACCGAGGGTTATTCTGTTCTTTCTCCAGAGAAGCGCGCAGTTGGTCATACACCACCGGATTCGTGTCGACGTTGACATCATTCGGCGCATCATTCCCTTCCATCTTGCGACACAGCGACAGGCACCATCTCTCAATAAACCCCAGGTACCGCTCCTCGCGACTCATATACTTGAACTTCTCATATTCGTCGAGCCATTGCTGCCACTCCGGAAGATTCAAAATATACATTGTACTATTCCTCGTCCCGAACAAGAACGACGACGTAAAATCCATCCCGACCGCCTGGAACAGCGGGAGCACATTAATCGCCTCCCCAGTCTTCGCGACCCGACTCAGAATCGGAAACAGCCGCTGCGAAAGCACCATCGCCGAGATATCCCGCAGATCCTTCGACTCCCGCAAAAAAGACTTGGAAAAGATCCTGCTCAGCATGCGCTTCCGCTGCCCATGAGCCTGGTTGTGTATCATGCCGACCATGTTATCGGTCTGGAAGTTGACAAACACTTTCTGGTAAAAGGCATCCTTCTCGAAAGCACCGGTGTAGATTGTTCGGAGGCCGTGAAGGGAGTTAACGCTCAGCTCGTTTGGCCCAAGGCGCACCACCGCGCCGTGCTTCTGGTGCAGGGCATGAATGGTGCGGACTTGGGTGTTGTCAGCACCCTGTTCGATCCATTTGGATGAGATGGGTGAGGTGAAGTGTGCATTGGGGATCTTGGCGAGTGGAGAGAAAAAGTAAGGCCATACGACATATCTGTACAGGAGGGCGAGGAGAAGAATGCCTGTTGCAAGAGATATCGGGGAGATCACCATGATTGAGGATGTTGGCAATCATTCAGTGCTTGGATTTTGTAGAACCCTCGCCTGTACGACGAGAATGGCGATTCTTTAGCGCCGCGCTGTCTCGGCGCTCGCCGGGGCGAAAATAATTTTGCTGATGTGTCGGCTTACTGTTCCTTTTATTCTTGGTTTTTCCGCAGATGTACGTACTCTTCTTCTTTCCCCTCTTTAGTCAATGATACTTGTTCGTACGTCACCCTCGATGCTTGCTCCCCCATCTGACTACTGACCACTCTCTAAAGCGCAGCTCATTGCGCCTGACAGTGGACGATGAGAATGTCATCCTCGCCGTCTCGAGGGGGATCTCACCCGCCCGTCACTTCTAGTGGTAGGACCGATGAAGGGAAAAACCATGTGCAGGCAGAGTATCGGGGTACGGTGGCTGACCAGGCGGATATGAGTGCGCTGGGAAGGGACCAGGTCCTCCGGTATGGATATTAGTCTCTGTTTTATTGCTTTAATAACGCAAATTGAAGCGAAATTTCCGATATGTTTCTATAGTTGGATTTGGTTGCCTTCTGATCGCAACATGGGAGGTGGTTTTGACGTATGCCCTTATTCATCGCGATGCGACAGAATAATTTCAACTGATGAAGCGTATAGATTGCTTGAGCAAGGATTGACTGACGGAGGTACGGCGGGACTGATCTGGAGCTTTTTCATCGTTTCCATCGGATTCCCCCTCGTCTTTCCGCCTGTATTGGATTTTCAGCAGTAGTTCGAATTGGATCTACTCAATAATGCAACTTAATCGCTCGGTTGTCCAGTATCATTGGTACCCTGGTGACATCGAGCCTCCATCTCGCCTCGGCAGTCTCGATCTGGAATTTGCTATGATGTATTGCCTAAATCGGTTTCTCCTCTGACTGTAAATATCTTCCCCTCTACCCCTCTATCCTCTCCATCTTTCGCTGTCGCATGACTTTTCACCCTACACCTCTTTATCTCCATTATGGCAGACATGGCCGCCATGGCAGACCTCACGGTGTACAACCTTCCAACGAGCCCTCCCAACTGGGATCGGGAGAATTCGTCCACATCGTCTGCCCCGGCTGTTTTGATGGACATGCCTACTATGGCGATAGTATTTTCGGGTGAACGTGAGGGCAAACTAAAGGCCGAAGTGGGGCTTATATGGATAATCATGCAAATGGTTTCCGCGAGCTTCTGGTCCATTGCATATTCAAGTGCTGGATCTTTCTCAAATTTCTTAAATCAACAAATCTACGTATTACGATCATATATTCATGGCGACTGCGACTACAACTGGAACAGATGCCGATGGTATTGCGGCTCCAGAAGGCTCAGGAATCACCATTCTCATCGTTGGCTGTGGATTTGGCGGCATAGCAGCAGCCATAGAATGTTATCGAAAAGGCCACAAAGTTGTGGTATTCGAAAAAAACTTAGAAATAGGTGGGCTAGGTGGGTTGTTATGAAATATGAGGCAGTGTCCTTCTCTAACAGTAGTCAGACGATACTCTAGGGATTTCGCAGAACGGCGCCCTCCTGATTTATAAATGATACTGATACTCCAGTTTTTCATACGCGCTAACCATGAGCCCTCAGATATGAACGGTGCAATATTCGGCAAGAAATGGGCATTGAAACACGCGATGTTTGGCATAAAACAGACTGGGAAGCAGTGAAGAACAACCCGCAGCTTCTTGCTCAACCGCGGCCAACGCGATTCTAACTGGTTGCTCGTATAAGCCGCGAAATGTACCCGACGAAGGTTCTAACCACCGTGCAACGGATTTCGATGAGGAGAAATGGGCGAATGGGCCCAAGGAAGACTCGGCTATGGGCACCAAGCTGTGAAGAGGTGGACCATGATAGAGGGAAGCGATGAATGGAGTCGAGAGAAAGAGAAACAATAAAGCGGCTACTCAATAAGACCCAAAAATCGCTTCATCCGATCATAGACATAGAAACTTGTCGCCACCATGGGAGCTATTTTCACATAGCCAATGGTCAGCCCAACATAAAAACCCCTCACTCCTCTTTCCAGAAAGATATGTTGGGCTGTCTCCACAATGCCTGATTGGGCACCAACCACATTTCCGACTTGTATTCGTCGCCGAATGATATCAATTGGGTAAGAAACTGTTTGAGCGACTATGCCAGCAACTGCTCCACAACAAAGCTGCGCAACTGCAGTCAGTCGAGTGGAAGATTGTGCTTCTAGAGTATAGGGTGCAAGGGCAGGCAAGCGAAGCCAGTCTCTAATTAGGTCATGGGTTAGGAATGACGTGCCAGCATACGGAAGTATGCCTAGCATAGTCGGGGCAATTGCTCGATAAAATTTTGACAAGCCCCCGCTGACTCCCCCTTCAAAGTAGATTTTCCGAGAAATACCAAGCCAGGACGAGGGATTCTTTTGTACTGTTTCAAAGGCAAGACGTGTACGGATCAACTCAAGAGGATATGTGACAAAGGTAGAGGTCGCACCAGCCATACTTCCGCACAAAAATCGACGCAACGGTGTTTCTTTCTCAGAAGATACGATAATTGCTGCTCGGAACTGTTCGTATGCGAGAAAGTTGATACTAGCATACGGGAAGACGCGGACCAAGCTTGCTGAGTGACCTTTGAAAAGCGCAGATATACCATATGACATTTGAATGTCTCTGGCAGCCTTGATTAAACCATTCCAGTGGGTCGAATACTGCACAAAATGAGAATGAGAGGTTTGGAAGAGGATCCTGACCCTCTCCAATGGGGCGACAATAGTTTTGGCCTGCATTACTCTCACATCAGCAATCTACTGTTGGTAGCTAAGGTGGTAAGGCTCACAGCACAGCCTGCAACACCTCCAGCTAGTCCATTTCGTAAAGCAATGTCCAAATTTCGACTGTCTTTGTTTGATTTTGATGTGCGATAAACATGGTGGCTGTCTTCTATCATCGTCGATGAATCTTTCGCGGTTGGGACACTGATGCCCGTGCCACTCATTATTCTCTCAAGGACCAGCAGGGGCTTAGAATGACGTGAAGTGAAGAATCAAATCAAAGTCAGGTTCGGCATATGGGACCGAAAAAAAATCAACAATTACATCGAAAAAGCACCTCGGCAGTAATCCGACACATTCCCCAGTACACGACGAGAAAGAGAGATAAGAGGAGAGTGAGGGAGTGAGGGAGTCAAAGAAAGGAGAAAAGGAAGTCTTCTTGGCGGTCAAAGGGCTAAATCAAAAAGTCGGGAGCTGACCGAGTAACTACAGTACGCCAACTCTATCAAAATAAAAGACGAAACGTACCGTGGGACTACCAAGGCGCTCAAACAGCTGTTTTATAGGGTCAACGTGACCATAAGGACCATCCAGGAAAATCGTTTGTGCGACCACGACTTAATTGACCCCTGTACCCTGCAAGAAAGCGAGACCGAGTTATCTCCTAACTCCGGCTGTTTGTTTAGCCCTTCAATCACAATAATAGCAGTGAACAAATGAGGCTAGGCTTCATATACCCAGTAGGACAGGGGTAGCATACAACAAGCGCCGGACATTGCACGGTCTTAAGTCAGTATAGAGGATTCTACGCCACCGGTGGGGTAATCCACTGATCGACCCGGCGGAGAAGGTCGGCTTGATTGACACTTCAAGATCCTTCTGGAGCAAGGGGCGTCTTGTAGCATGCTTCATTTGGAATGAAGTGCGTTCTTCATAGTGGAAGGCCCAATTACAGACTGCTTCTCCTCTCCCCTTATCTCCTAGCTCCGGGGCTTCAAACGGATGTAGCCATCGACGAGAATATCGAATCTGGAGAGAAAAGAAGAAGAGGAATCTATCTACAGGAAGAAAGGGGTTTTATCTCTGGGTGGTGTGGCCGCGCTAGTGCTCTCTTTGTTTGCTTGCTCGGATGCATACACGTCCATTCAAAGCCTGCCCTGTAATTCGCTCATAGTTGCTGCTGATGTTGAGAAGGAAGCCCCTTTGCTCCTGAAGGGTGGACCGAGCAACGTCTAGTCTCGAAAATTTCTGCTCGCAATCAGAGACTTTCTCTTGGATGTCGGCGATCAATCCTGGAAGATTGCCATGAATATGCTTAAGCAATAAACTGCTGAGACGGCGGCGCAGACTTTCAACTATAGCACATTCACGTGATATAGATGCCCATCGTCTCCGGTTGAAGAAGGACTCCTCCCTCTTATCGCGTGCTTCGCTTGAGATATTGCGTGTCTCGAATGGTCGATTACATAAAGCATGCCATCCTAGCTGTACATGAAATTTTCGGTTCTTGATAAAGAGCAGATATGTGTCTTCTTGCTCTGAGATTGCCTCCAGGGTATCTGGCTGGGTGATGTTTCCGAGTGTGCGCTTGCGCTTCGGGTAATAATCTTGGGCTATGTTCAGGACCGTCTGTGCATGATATTTCGATCTTGCACTGATCACGGCAAGGATAATGCTTCTTGAGTTCTTCATGTATCTTCTCGTCAGATTATGAGCTATATCTCTACCTTGTACGCCCTGGTCTGGGCCTGTAGCCTTGCACAGGCCGGGTAGATCAACCAGCGTCAATTCTGGTTTGTCCGGCCCTGAAATCTCGACCTTGAGGATGCCATCACTGAAACCCGAGCTGAGAGACTCCCCAATGCCCATGTACACTTTGGCCCTCTTGATCACGGTAGGCAGGTCATTGTTAATAGAGGACTCGTTGTGGTCATATTTGCGGAGTCTTTGTCGTTCATGCTCGTTGTCTCGCGAAGGACCCGGTGCAATGGAAATATTGATTCTCGACTATGAATTTCGTTGCAGGACGACCTCGGTCGCAAATCGCGTGCAAGCATTACCCTTCACTGGTAATCGCACACGTGAAATAGCCTCGAGAACGGAACTTTCCCACTAGACTGGTCGCCACAAACGATCACTTGGGGCAACTCCACAAGACCGCCGACACCGATAGTGCGCAGCTCGCTTCAGGCAAAGATGAATCAATACCACACAAATATTTCTCAGCTAGCTTCAGTTTAGGGATTGACCCAGAACTTTGGGATATGGTCCGAAAAAGGAAACTCTCGTGGAAGAGATCCTTGGGAATCACCCGGCTCTGTTGGCGCCCATGATCCAGCCAACGATGAAAATTGATGTGGATGCGTTGTGTATTGCAGCTTCGACATTTTCTGTTCGATTACAATTGGGGTTTTTATGAGCTCCGTCGGATTATACGTTCGATTCGTGCGAGTATCAATTTGTACAAAATAAATAACAGGTAAGTGCTTATTCGCAATCAGTTTTTGCCTTCAGTATACACATAAGCGGTGGCTTCTCCCATAGTAAGTAAGTTCGTTGGTTATGCCACTCCAGGCTTTCCCCGCAGATATCGACATCAAAGTTCCAGAGCACCCTCGCCAGAATCACACGCATTTCGTTGTAGGCCAAGTTTTTTCCAAGACAGCTTCTTGGGCCGACTGAAAATGGCCGAAGTACACCCCGATCGTCATAGTAGAACGGCGACGACGGATCATCTTTTGTCTCTGGCAACCAGCGCTCGGGAATGAATTGGTCCGGATGGTGGAAATTCAAGGGCGACCTATATGCAGCAGAATGATGAACAGCTACTTTTGTCTAGGAACTGTTAGTGTGGCCTATCAGGTAGGATAATCTGAACGCCTTACTCCTGGGGGTATTGAATATCCTGAAATCTCAATCGGTTCTGGTGGAATCGTTATCCGCTCAACCCCAGAGGGAACAGGAGGATACATTCGGAAAGCCTCATTGAGACAAGCGAGCATATAGGGGAGTCGGACAGTGGTGTTATGAAAGGTAATCTCATCTTCTGTCTTCATGGTGGAACGAACTTCTTGGGTGACTTTAGCCATCGCCTCCGGAGTTCGAAGCAGCCAGTAGGTCACTCCAGAGAGTAAGGTGGCTGTTGTTTCACTTCCAGCAATGATCAAAACATTGGCATTTGCCTCCATCTCCTTATCAGTAAGCCTGCCGTGTAACATGCAATCCATGAAGTCAGCAGAGCCACGAGCGAATTGCCCCTTGAGACGTCTTTGAACAGTTAGGTTGCTATATTCTATTTGCCTTTTTCGTGCCTCCATCAAGCGACCTGGGGCGACGAAGAAGTATATGAACTTGGAAAGAACTGGATATGCATCTTTCAGTCTCACGAGGGCCATGCCTTGGATCGCCTGGAAGATCGTCGACACCCAGTAATGATACTCTGATGACTCCAGGCCTCCAAATGGTTGTCCAAATGCTAGGTCCCCGATCAAATCAAATGTGGTCAGGTTGTACCACTTGACCATGTCTGCTGGTATTTGCGATTCCGCAAAGCCTTTCAGCCTCTCAATCAACTTGTCCACATAACCCATTAGGATGGGTTCCTGGGCCTGTAGTCCTTTGGCTGAAAAGGCATGCGACAAGGCTTTCCGAATGCGACCGTGATCTGTATCATTGGCACTGATGATATCAGAGGGGTTACTGGTTGAATGTCGGATCTTAATCGGTTGCTGCGGGCCAAAGCCATAGATATCCTTCCACGCCTGAGCCGTGATAAATGATACCTCGCCTGGTCCGAAGCGGATGACACTGCCATATTTATTATGAAAGGCTCGCATGTTGATGTCCATTCGTCCCCTGACAAGTGCGATATAACGGAGGAAGGGAAAGGCAATCCATAATTTAGGACCAGGGATGTTGCGTAACGGATGAAAATATATAGTCCAGATAGCTGCCAGACAATTATAGATCAGGTAAACAGATAGGAGAATAGTAAGTACTGACACCATGATTTAATGAAAAATGAGGGGAAAAAAGAAATGAGACATGCCAGTGTTCCATTAATATAGATTGAGTAAATCTGCTTGCAGGGTAATCTTTATAAATGCCGAGATATTCAGCCAACCAAGACCATGTATGCTAGTTGGAGGAGCCATTTGGTAGTTGATCGGATCCGCTGTCAATACATCCTTCAGTGGTGGCTCTCAGTTCCAATGTTTCACATTCCCATCGGTTCCGCAGTTGATGGCTTTATGCTGCAAAGGCTCCAACTTCACTTCCAAGTGGGTCTCTCGCTATGGGCTGATAAGGCTCGGAGCCGACTCGATCAGCCAAGAGACAGTTATACACAACTGCGGCTCCGAAGTTCACCAACGTGACCCTTTGCTGCGGCTCCGACGAGCCGCTGCGCTGCCTGGAACGGATATTCATCGGTCGCCAACTCTTGTTCGTATGCACCACCATCCTGTCCCTATACACATTCATAAGGTCACATATTGTATCCTCCAATGCGGCTGAAGCTGTGCTAGATTATTGTTCCGCATACCCGTTGACACCTTTGTCATTGTCATTCCCCCCCTCCCCCCCCCCCCCCCCTCGCCAGCCTAATGCTCTCTTCCGTTCTCAACTCACCACCACAAATACCTTGCCTGCATTCAGAACTAATCCAAGAGGTGTGCCCAAGTCAATTAACCAACACTTACCATTTCTAATAGTATCAGTCATACTCTGAGATGTCCAATCTACCGACGCTAGTCTTCATACCTGGCTCCTGGCATAACCCTATATGCTATGACGAGGTCATCAAACTCCTCCAAGGGCAGCACAGGTTGAAATGTGTCTCAGTAACCCTCCCTTCGACAGCGGGGAACCCAGCCGCGACCTTCAAAGATGATCTCGATGCCGCCCGCGAAGCTATATCGAGCGAGACAACCCACAAGCGCAATGTAGTAGTTCTTGCGCACTCCTATGGCGGCATGGTCGGCAATAGCGCTATCAAGGATTTCACGCAGCCACGAGACCCCAGCGCAAGCCAAACACAGCCCCCGACAACGGGGAACGTTATCGGCCTCATCCTCATAGCCTCTGGCTTTACCATGACAGGACTCTCCTTTATGGATCCGTTCTTCGGCCGTCCACCTCCTTCTTGGCGTGTCAACAACGCGACTGGCTATGCAGAGCTTGTCACCCCTCCACGTGAGCTCTTTTACCACGACTTGCCAGCGGAAGAGGCGGAATTCTGGGTTTCTCAGCTCACTCCACAGAGCCTCAAAGCATTGTTTGAGGGTGGTGAATACACATATGATGGTTGGAAGGATGTGCCTGTCTGGTATATTGGCACCATCGAGGATCGTGGTTTGCCGGTGTTGGTGCAACGAATGCAGGTGGGTATGGCGAGAGAAATGGGTGGTAGCGTGGAGCATAGGGAGTTGCAGACGAGCCATTCACCGTTTTTGAGCCAACCAGAGGTGACTTCAAGGATTATTCTGGAGGCTGTTGGGGCATTTACAGGGAAGTCAGGGGGTAACGAATCTACAATGAGTGGACGTGGCGATGTGATAGCATTACCGAAGGCCACACTCTGGCAGCCTTTCACGTGGTTTAGATTTGGACTACCGCTGGCCCTTGGTCACGTATTAGGAAAGTGCATTCTCCTGTTTACTTGGGGAAGGAGGCTATGGAGGTTCAGGTTCAATTGATCTAGTCTTGAACATCAGTTTGGCAGAAGTTTCACACCATAGCAGCAGTACTGCGGCGGACTGACACGATTCAAGATGTCGCGGGCCTCGCGACCAATCAGAGCCTGACTTTCCTGCCTATCTACAGCATACGTGTACAACTTACGGCTGCCCGAGCATATGCATGGACGGATGCAACTATATGATGATAGGACCGGGGACTACGGCTATGCAGCCAGCATCCTTTTGACTATGGCCACCGCATACATGCATTATGCACTTTGTACTGCTTTTGTCTCTTTGAACTTCTTTCGCAACGACCTTGTCACCTTCCCTTTTGCGCCTAGTTGACGGCCGCCAAATTGTTTATAAAAAGGCCGTACAATAGATAGATATCGAGAATCAGAGTTCTTCCTCTATTTACTCCGAATAGTGCCTATGACATCCTTCCGAGCATAGTAGTTGACACCCACTCATCACCCTGCTCACCCACTGATCACCCCAACACTCACCCTCAACTCTAAAGGCATCACCTCAATCACCTGCACCTAACTAATGCTTACCCGGTCATCACCCTTAGAGCGGCAACGAGAAAAGGGCAGAATTGACGGTTGGCCGCACTTAACATGTGGCTTAAATACGGCTGAGCGGACGGGAAGCCCTGTTTTCCACACCCTATGGTCGTATGTAGCGGAAAGACGAGAGATCAATTGCGCAGTAGCCAGTGGTGTATGAGTGCCTGAGTAGTACAGCATGAATTATATCAACTACTTTTATACTCGCAAGCAGATAGAAAGTCCACTGCCGAGTGCTCATAGCCACAGAGCCCTCTGACTACCCCTGACAAGTGACTCAGCACCAACAAAGTGAGATCTTCTTGTCTTTATGATGTCGCATGAATGTTTCATTATTTGGATTGCGTCAACTCTAATAGCATAGTATAGTGTCTTAAGCACTATTCACATTTAACAATCTGGCGCTCATGAATTAAATCAGAAAAAGAATAGTTGGAAATGTGAGACAATTGGGCAAAGAAAATTGGAAATGCATAATTCATGCACTGGCCATACAAATGTTGGCCGTCTCGCTGCGGCTTTGGGGACTGTACCACACGTAGCGCTTCGACAACCACTTGTTGGTCAGATAAACAAGACTGGAGCACAGCAGAAAGTCGACCGTGGCTCTGACTTTTGAGGCCCTCTCGCCTTAGCCGATATGTAGGCTAATAATTTACTGCGATGTTACGATGTAGGGATCAACCTATGTAAACTTTTCTCGCCGCTTTATTGACTGCAAGGACACAGCACCTACTCAATGTAGCGTGGGCGCCGAACTCTGGTGAGCTGAACTATCGTCATAACCTAGGGTGACTGACCGCAGTGACCTCATGACTATGATTCATTAGGCAAATTGTTGACTTCTATATATGCTGAAGGTTAATTGATATGCTCGCTGCTCCGACTGACCAATCAGAGCCCGACTTACCCACCTATTTTCGACATACTCTTTAGCCAGATAAAACGAATAATATTCATATCTAGACCAGGTAGCCTAACGACGAGAATATCGAATCTGGGGAAGAAGAAGAAAAGGAAATCTATCTAGGCGATGAACGGTCTTTATAGACATTTGTGTGGTGCGGCTTAAGCCCTTGTTTGCCCATATTGCTTGTATGGCATCGTTTGATATGTTGGCGCTGTTTGTCTGGCGTTGAGCCGTCACAATAACAGCAGTTTTGTGGACAAGGACAGACTTCAAAAGGATAGGAAGCACTGTGAGAGATGCTCATGGGAGGAAGGATGGAAGCAGGGAAGGACACGGTTGGCAGGATGGGACTTATAACTGGGGAGAACATGATGGTCAAGGGGGAGCCAAAAATGGCTCCTCTTTGCAGCGACCGCAGCGAGAGTCTAGATAGATGATGTTGAACAGAATAGTAATAAAAGTCCCATTCAAAACTAGCGTCTAGAGTGTCACAGGCTGCGCCTGTCGCATAAGCGATATATTAGTTGAACGGAGAGATTATCGGACGGAGATATCATCGGAGGAACTATTTACCCGCACCGCACACACATGTATTTAGAGCCGGCCGACTGGGCATTAGTTCCTCTCTTCTTCAACGAAATCTTTTGTGCCAAAGCTAGTTATTAGCATTCCGGGCCTAGCCCTTAACATAGAGACATGAAACCCGCGGCCTGGCATGGAGGGAAAGCCCGTGGCCGTGGCAATACGCTCACCTGATGCCAAGACGGGATCTGATTAGCAGGACTCAAAAACGGCCACCGAAGTAGCCCTTTTCGGCTGCCTGCTAACCGTCACATCAGTAAATCGAGTTTCTCTATATTTCAATATAATCTAAAAAGCTGGGGAAAAGTGCATATTATATGCGAAACACGGGGTGATTAAGATTTTGCTTACAAAGAAAGCCCATGGGCCGAGTCCGGCCCTTCGAGCCCCCACGCGCGAAAGTTAGTTTAAGCCCCTACGCGCGTATATTCGCATACTCTATTTTCTATGGATTTATAGAGTGGTTTAAACTTGTACGATATGGCGTACGGCTATAAAACGCTATCTATGTTTGGACGAGAAAATATGCGACCCGGACTTTTGATAGAAATGTCGTTGGTGTCTTGCCGTAATCTTCGCCCGTTGGGGCCCCATTCGGGTCTGGATATGCCATCACAGCCCTCGTCACAGCTGGATGCAAGCGTTCATAAGCGAAGCGAAGGCGAGCATAACTAGTGGGACCGCTGAGTCACCAGCGCGGGACCGAATGCACGGCAACGGGTTCCCGCCCGTCCACGGGCCCACCTCCGACGGTCGTTCCGCCGGTTTTTTTCGTGCTATTTCGACTCCGGAGGATGGAGCCTGACTCCTGAGAATCGCGCATCACAAACACAGCCGCAGCAGCGATATTGGCAACTCCACATGATCTACAAGACGATAGATATACCTCTTCCCAAACGTCATGGCCCACGCCCAAACCAAAGCACATCACCTCCATGCCAATCAGCTTAGACGCGCCGTCAGCTTCGATCTTGATACTTCAATTTAACGGGCGGATAATACAAGTACGAGAGGTGGGGACGGGACTCTTGGCCCCCGAGCATTACGGTGAGCAGGAGGCCTGCCTCCAATTAGGGGTGGGAGCCAGGAAAGGGGCCTTGTTAATCCTTTGGGCCAGACGGGGATTCGTGCATAATGATGCTCAGTATTCAAAGTTTCTTGCCGCTGATATTCATTAATCAATCCCACGGCTGTGTGAGCTTCAGTCAGTCGCCACAGTGGGTATCGAAAGTTCCATACCCCTGATATTCATTGAACAACCCCGTGGCTGTGGGAGCTTCGGGGCTCGTCATAGTTGGTATTGGAAGTCTCCCACCGCTGATATTCATTAATCAACGAGACATGTGTTGAGATAAGCCCACATTACGCATTGTGAAAACCGGTCTGGGTACGGCTCCCCACACCACAATGCGCATCGCCTGCCAACGTCCGTCGAGCCGCGGCGCATGCCAAGTTGGAATCGACCATCCTTCTCGTGACGAGCTTCGACAACCATCCGGTAGCGCCCGGGTGCTATGTCAATGCCATCATAACCTGTGCACCGCCATCTTCGCTTGAACGGCACGTGTGTGCCGGATTCTTGTGGTTTGTTTATTGTCGTGGATCGACATAATTTTTGAAGATCATGCTCCAATTACTTCCCCTTTCTGGTCAAGCTCGTGACCGAGGTCGAGCCACGGACCAACCTTGAATTTCCATCCAGGTTTCCAAGCCCAATATCTTAAATACCTACCCGTCCCTCCTCTCCGACCCGGACCTAATCTGATCGTTACCGACCGCATTCAGCAAAATCAGGAAGGTAAGCACTAGACAATACCAGCAACCTCCGAGTCCTTTTCATCGACAAAAAGACAGGAGCTAACGTCTCTGGAAGTCTGATCCGAAGATCTTGCCGAATTGCACCATGGCCGCCACCCTGACATTCCGGGCGCTGGTTTGGGCAGCCCTTTTGGCAGTCCTGGTGCCCTACTGTTCTGCATTCCGATACAGCCAGTCCCGTTATGGAGATGTCTCTGCGTCGGACGAACAGGATATTTACTCTGCGGAAGCCGAGGCTATGATCCAACACGATAAAAGCGAGGAAGGAGAGGTAGGTCAGGACCCATTGGCTGCTACCTCACAGTACCAGCTAACTAGTCGGACAACAGGACCACGGCGACATCGGAGTACCAGATGGCGCTGAGTTCACATCATTCAATGTTAACGAGAAGGGCGACGAGGAAATCGCGGGTTTCATCTCAAAGGATTTGGACGAGAAGACCATCGAGCATCTCTTTATTGTTCTCCACGGGAGGCTAAGGGATGGAAACGGCTACTGGAAGACGCTGAACAACGCCATCAACAAGGCCCGAGACGACAACTTCCCCGGAACGGACCGGAAAATGGCAGTGCTCGCCCCGCAGTTTTTCTCGACAAAATTCAACTCTGGCCAGTACAAGAAAAATCAGCTGGCGTGGGACGACTTGAACGCTTGGCAACCAGGTGCCCAGGCTAATCATCCCGCAAATACAAGCCTTACCTCTTTCGACGTCTTGGACGGCCTCGTCAAGCTCCATTCAGACAAGGAGAAGTATCCGAACCTGAAGAACGTCACCGTCGTTGGCCATGGTGGCGGTGGTCAGCTTGCCCAGCGGTACTCGGCTCTGGGTAATGATCCCCCTGACAATGTCCACGTTCGGTACATCCACGGCGACCCATCGTCGTGTATGTACTTCACCGAAGACCGTCCTATTCTCCAAGACACCGAAACTTCGAGAAACTCCTGTGATTCCTACAATATCTGGAGATACGGCTTCGACAAGTTCCCCGGCACGGGAGGCAAGCGCATGACGCCAAAGGAATATTTCACGCAGTACGTCAGTCGAGACGTCGTCTCGATAGTGGGATTACAGGATACGGGGAGTGCTGGTGATACGAGTTGCATGGGGAACGTGCAAGGAGGCAAGAATCGGCGTACTCGCAACTTGATCTGGTTCCGGTACATCAACACGCTCGCGCGCACGGACGAAGATCTGGAGGGGTTCCCTGGCTCATTCGAGGATCTTCCTGACTGGAGCGACGCAGTGGATGGAAAGAGCCATCTACGACTCGTTGCTGTTGAGGATGTGGCTCATAATGCGGAAAAGCTATTCCAAGGAGATCTCGGGCGAGGGGCGCTCTTCCACGATGGCGACATCGACGAAGGCTGGCGCCCCAAGAAGGACAACAACAACTAGATATGGCGGTTACATAGAACGCAGTAGATCATAGAACGCAGTCAATTAGGATACATTCATTTGTTTAACAAGCGCCTTAATAATAATATTCTTTAATATTAGTGTCTGAGCTTGCTGAGACTGCATTCCTCTAAGCAAGAGCAGCTGCCTTGTGCGGCATTCTGGAACCACCCCCTGCCTGCTGCCTCCGGCGTAGCTCGCTTTTCGATCTGCACACAGGTGCCGGCGTTCACATCAGCTTCACCGTCGTGACTTAAACCACCATCCCAGCCCAGACCCCGGCCGACCCGTGCACTCCGAAACACCTGTCCTGAACAGCCCAAACGGGATTGCGGCTGCGGACGGACAGGCCTAAGCGCGCTTGTGCGTTTTGCCTGAGAACACTAGCCGCGGGACACGATGGAGATGGGCCCAAGTCAGACTTGGGTGTCAGCCTCGGAATGGTCTAAAAGTTGATGAAGTGGGAGCAACAGAAACTACGGTATTGTAACGTGCATCTAGATGTCCATCAATATCTCAGAGAATGCGAACTCTTGCAAGAAGCCGGGCCCAGCCAGTGAAACACCCATCCTGCTCACCAACACCCGGTGCCGGCCCCGGTGCCACTCCCGGTCAGGCCCAGCCCAACTCTACTGCGCGCCAACGATCTTCCCCGTTCCATACTCGACATTCTCAACCGCCATCCCCTCCAACCCCGCCACTCCCCCCTTGTCACCGCTCGGGCAGTCCACCAGGGACCGGTTAACGTCGCACACCTCATCCGTTCCAGTCGTAAATGTTGACGTCCCAATGTTCCGGAATTCCACCGCTTCAGGACACTTTAGCCCCCACTGCAGGCTCTTCGCCATGATGGGGATCTACCCGTCGGTCTCGCTCAGCAGGGCCTGGCAGTCCTCGTCGTCGAGGGACAGCTCCTCCGCGTCTACCTCGATACCCGCGCCTTGGGAGGGGTCCTCCCTAGCTGACGACCCCGTCTTAAGATAATTCCACGCGTCGGAGATGTCGTGCGCGCCCTTGGAGCTGTCGAGGTGGAGGAGGGTGACCTCGCGGCCATGGTCCTTGTCCTTGAGGCGCAGGCAGGGGCTCTTGCAGGAGGGGAAGCTGGGGAAGTAGGCGACGCGGTTGGTGTCGATAAGGCAGCCGAGTACGCCCACGGACGAGGAGAACTGCTCGTGGGGGGTCACCGAGATGGTGTCGGCGGATACGAGGCCAAGGGTGAGGCCGAGGGTGACGGCCTGCGGGAGATGCATTGCGGAATGTCTTGTGTCGACGGTACGATACTATTGGCCGACATGGAGACAGGATGTGGAACAATATGTACGGAATTGCTCAAAGTGCCAAAGGGCTGAGAACCCTTGAGATCGGGCTCCTGGGCTTCTCCAACCACTTCCTATTGCAGAGAGGCCATGGCAGCATATAGCAATGGATTTCAGGTCCTTTCCACCTGACAGGAGTGGATATGACATGGCTTTGGTGATTGTGGACCGATTCAGCAAGAGACCCATCAGCATCCCCTGCAAGAAGACTGCCACCTCTGAGGATGTTGCACGGATGTCCATTGAGCATGTTTATCGTCATAGAGGACTGCCAACAACCATGCTGTCAGATCGTGGACCCCGGTTTGTGTCAGCCTTCTGGAATGAGCTATATCAGATCCTTGGAGTTCAGCTGAAGCTTACCATGCTCAGACAGATGGGCAGACAGAGATTGTGAATCAGCATATTGTCAACCGACTACGACCGTTTATCAATAGATATCAGGACAATTGGTCTGAGCTGCTACCTTTGATTGACTTCGCCGCTGCTGCACTACCCTGATAACCCCGGACCGCCATGCCGTCTGCAGGAGTGGCTAAAGGCCTGGGAGGAAGGGATTGACGAGATCAATGACCACCCTGATGATAATAAACCAACATAGAGTCTGTGGACAGACTCCGCCTAAGAAGGGGGGTTATGTGACGGCTCAACGCCTCAATGCCGCCTCAGTGACTGATATCAATGAACGCCGCCATGCAAGCAAACAAAGAAAGCACTTAGCGCGGTTGCAGAGGTCATGGATAAAAACCCCTTTTCTTGTAGATAGATTCCTTTTCTTCTTTTCTCTCCAGATTTGATATTCTCGTTGATGGCTACAATAGTTTACATAGGAATTCAGTTCATTAATATCTACTATTCCGAGCCCGTGACACATCGCCCGGTGTCGCGCGAGTTTAGCCAGCTGAAAACCTTAATACCCACGTCCTGGTATAAGTAACTGGTCATTAGCTATTTTGCTTGTACTTCAAAACACCGAGTCACTTGGCATCTGCATATAGCCACAACTGATTTTCCTTCCTGCTGATCAGTAAGATTACTGATAGGACTGTGGACCTCAGCCTACTGCAGTCGGCCAACCTCGCGAGACTTGTTCCCATTAGCTGGTCGGATAGAACACCAGGCTGCATACTTGCACACATGGCCTCAATCAAATCTTTCCTGATGAGTGATTTAACATGAGAACAGAATTAATAGATGACATGTAATATTTTGTAACCAATTAGCAGAAACAGAGGTGATCACTTCTATATTTAAGTCCCAACATTTTCCTCTGGGCCTTATTGGTTTGTATGCCATGAACGCTCACCAATGGACTCTTGTGATGCACAGGTGCACAGTGCTCAAAAGTGCTCTATACATGAAGCTATTGCCCTGACCCAATTAGTTGCAACAGTCAGTAAATCTCTCGTAGGAAAGACTCGGCTGATCGAAGAGGGGTGACTGCCGCATTGTTTACTGCCTCACCTTTGCAGGGAATTGAATCCGCTTCGGCGCTTGTACACACCGCTAATATATAGTTGAAATACCATAAAAGCCGTCCGAATACAGTAGCGATTCAATTCATCGTGTTCTAATTGAGTTGTGCAATTTTTTGACAGTATTTTATGATTGTGTTTGGAGATTGAGATGAAATGAGAACTTTAGGCAAAAGAAATCTGCGTCTGTTCTCAAAAAGCTACCATTGGGTGAATTCACAACCTTTAGATAGAATTAAGTACCGTTTTTACGCATATAAATGTAGATGTTTAAATCATACCTACATCTACTCAGAAGCTGCAAGAACAAAACTAACTACATAATGGATACTATTAAGTCCACGTAAAGATAGCCTTCAACCTCAGACACCTGACTGATCCATATTTTTCACCTATTTCTCGTGAGGAACATCTCCAAGGTCAGCATGTCTCTGTGCACTGGGCTGCATCACATGGACGAGACGATATGATGCGACTGCTCATAGAGAATAAGGCAACTTTGGAAACACCAGACTGTCAGGGAAACACGGCACTCATGCTAGCAATTGGAAATCTACAGTATGCAGCAGTGACATTGATTTTAAATAAAGCAGCTTCTGTAAAAGTGAAGAGGCATGACGGCTATAGTGCACTCGGTATAGCTAGAATTCTTGGCGATCAAGCAATTATCGAGTTGCTGATGGAGCATGAAGCAGAAAACGAAGCTGCCACCTCAGATAAGTGAGCATGCAGGGACTACGGCCCGAGAACCGAGAAAGTCCAGTACGTACGTTACTATACGGCTCCGAATTTCTCGAACCATCATGGCTTTCTTCCGGATGCTGCTGCTTTTAGTGAGGGCGCTCAGGGCCCGGCTCAGGGAGTATTTTCTGATTTCTCAAGATAGAGCCAGTGCGTTCATTAATCGCTTCCTTCGACCCATGTTTTCAGAATTTCGATCCCCCTCTATCAAACCAAAGAAAAGTGGGCAACACTCCTCCTGAGCATCCAATTGTCCAGAGCACATTGCATACATCTGAGGACAGAGCTTGTAAGAAAAAATTTAGAACCAACTCTGGAAGGGTTATGATTCCCATTACCTCTTCCCTATCATATCTCTCTCGAACATTCTGAATCTCATGTAGCATAAGATCCCGTTAGAACCCTAATTTTTATAAATAGATCTCTCGTTAGTCCCTGTAAATTGTTGTTTTCCCTTCAAAACCGTATACTACGTATAACATATGCAGGGTGTTATAAATCCTTGCCACACTTACCCACATGATGAGGGTTGATAAAAACAGAACCATTGGACAATAAGTGAAGAGAGAAGTACTCGGTTTCACGGGAGGAAGGCCTATGTTACGCGGTATTTTGGAAGGGCTGTTACAGATCTCAAGGTATGTTAGCACCGGATGATTACGTGCTTCCTTACCGCCCCCGTTAGGCCAAATTAGGTAGCTGGCCGGCTATGATACAGAAATAATAATGATTGGGCAGTTTTCACTACCTGCTCTGCATGCCTATAACCATAGTGGCCAATAACAACATCGTATTAACCGGGCACTGCCGCCGCGTACTATGGGCACTAAACAGTCTTAAGGTACTTAAATGTACTTCTTCCGCAATTCTCTTTGAAAACCCTTTTATCTCTCAAGTAGTATTGCATATCCAGGACACCATCACTTAAATAGCGCAGAGACCACCTCTTTGCATCTTTCGTGCCCCCCACATTTTTGACTAATTGAAAGCATGTCAAACACTACGAACGCCGAGGAGCAGCTCAAGCCCACACTTAGTTTGAGACCCGAGGCTTTAAACAGGCCAAATCAACCCCGAATTTCGAAACATCCACGTGATGGGCCGTGGATGTCGGACCCATCTTTTCTCGGAGAGGCAAGGAGCACGCCACACGGCAGCCACGCAGTGGGAGTCACCATGAAAGAATATCGAGCTTCCTTCAAAGAGCAAAAAGAGCAGACCCTCAACAAGCTCAAGGAACTTAAAGCAGCGAAGAAGCGCCATGAGGTCGAAATACAATTTTTCGTTATAATGTGGCCGTCAGTTGATATGATGCGAGTTGATGGCTGGACAGATAACGAGATTGAGTCGGCCTTAGAGAAATACTATGTTGGTGCTAAATAGTACATAGCCCCTGTCCGAGTTGCTATTATGCAGCATAAGTATTGCAACGCTAACCACACAAAGTTATCTCACGCCCAACAATATCGCGTCTCCCACTATGATCGAGCGGTTTGGCGCCGATTGGGGACTGAACGCCCGAAGTATTTACTACCGCCATCATTATTCTCCGGGATGGGTCACATCCGACCATAACCTCTGGATACCGTCACTTGATGGCATTGATTGGAATCATTTCAGCGAGTCTAGTCGGCGCTCCAGGGCAGAAACTTTCCTCAAGCATGCTCTAAACAATGAAAGATGGAGGAAGAGCTAATATGCATGGGAAGCCGACGCCTGGACGGATGTCTTTGGCCAAATGAGAAATGATCCAGCGCTGGCCGTGTAAGTTGCTCCCTCCGGCTGCGGCCCTAGTATCTAATCCGATGAGTCTAGAGATAAACACGAATACAATACAATCAAGATGAAAAGGGATCCGGTATCATGTATATTAGCCGGTGAACCCAAATTCATCAAGAGAATTCCGGATGCAACCTTTGGGCTTGCGACCTTCAAGCCGACGGACTACCAGAGTATCCTAGCGGAGTGGGATCTAGATCATGACCGCCTTCAGGCACTCCTACTTCATAGACATTGCGGCCTTATCTCTGACCCACGCTGGGGCGACACGGACCTTGCATTCCCTTTCGCAGTTTATGAGGCTAAGGGTTGGAGCGGCGATGCTCAAGAAGCACGCCGACAAGGATGTTCAGCAGGAGCAGCTTATCTTGATATGCTGGATAGTCTGGTACGGAAGCCAGGGAGAGTTGGCAAGAAGAACAGAGTATATCAATCCGCAGAGATTCGCAATAACCAAGTTTTCGTCTTTACCTCATTTGGAGCCCATTGGCATATCCTGGTTGGCTACAAGAGACCGCGAGATGTAAGAGAATATGCCGGACATGAAGGCTTCAGTGACTCCGTTTATGTAAGTCTGGCCAAGTTTTAGCTTTAGTGATAAATTAACCTTGAAGTTCTAGGTTTTTCAGAGAATCTGGAGCGGCCGTGTCGTGACAATGCGGAAAGCTTGGGAGCTCTTGTCACTGGTTGATCAGATACACCTCTGGGGTGTAACAGATTTCCGAAGTTCCATTATCCAATATTTGAAACAGTGGCATGAGTTTTCGAGGATGTGTTATGCCAATGATGTTATGTTTTTGATCAGAATGCTCAAAACAGACAGGTTCACACAAGATGGAAAAGAGTATCTGTTACTACCCAAGGCTTCCCTGCAACTAGCTGACTGGGTTGAACATGTCACAGAGGAAGCTCGTGAGAAGTTACAGAAAAGAGCTATGTCCCACTTCCAGGAATCCTACCGGAGAGACTTTCCGGCTCTGAGCCATAGTTGGCCAGCAAGTATTTCCTGCCTATTAGAAGATTGTGGCCCAAAGGGAAATCCGGGATATCTCCTGCTGTCCAAGGAAGAAATGGTAGCGCACTATCGCGAAATCCACGGGAAAAATGATGAACAAATAGCATCGCTCGAGCGCTATTGGGATATGGAAGAGTCTGACAACGGCAACAATACGCATCAGATACAACAGAGGAAGAGATCAGGGAGCGGAGAGCCTAGGCCATGTACCAAACGTTTCAAAAGTTTAACTTCCAAGGATATTGGTGATATTCACGACGTTGAGTTTATCGATTTGACTGAAGATTAGCACGCTCGGACGATTACAAGGAGATCAAGCATAATCAGGAAATGCAGCTTGAACCAGAGGAATAATGAAACTTTAGCACTTTTTATATTTCACTCAACGCAATGATAGAGCCTACATCCGAGGATAATGACCCATTGTAATACTATCGGTGGGTAGTCCAGTACTAAGCCCCAGTTGACCCCGAGCTTCAGGCTGGTTAGAACAATTAATAAACAGCATCGAGGACCGTGCAGCCCCGTAGTCTTTCGAGGTTCGAGTTTCAGAATGTAGCGGGAGCTTCAGATGAGAATTCCTGATTGATCATGTAAGTCGCCAGTGGAACATGGCTCAGTCCCGAAGACTATAGTACTACCATTGCGGATGGTTTTGCAATCTGCTGGATGGCATCACAATCCTTCCTGAGAATCGCTTTTGCGATTTCTCGCCGAGCTGAAGGTGGGGGTAGTCCTTGTCCATGATATCATACATCTTGTTCTGCGGTTTTATTAAATAGATAAGCCAGTTTTAAATCCACTCGCTACGCTCGTTCGTTCAGCAAAAACAAAAACATACAACAGCCGGGATTCGCTGGTGGTCACCCACCCAACTACTAACCGGCCGGCGTGTGGCTTAAGTACGGCTGAGCGGACGGGAAGCCC